>JAHLSL010000200.1:985936-1188442 GCA_025920805.1 Petroica traversi
ACGAGACGGCGCAGCTGCAGTCCCGCTCGGAGTGCCGAGCGGGACCGCAGCTGCGCGCAGACAAAAGCGGCGGCGCTTCCTGCGCCGCGCCTGAGGGGAGCGGGCGGTGGGTGACGGGCTCCGCTCTCCCCGCTCCGTCTTTGCTCCCCTAGGTCTGTCCCCGCTCTCCCCGGTCCGTTCCAGGTCTCTCCCCGCGCTTTCCCCAGTCAGTCTCGGGTCGCTCCTCGGACTCTCCCAGATCCGTCCCGTTCAATCCCGGGATCTCCCGGGTCCGTCCCGGTTCTGTCCCCGCGCTTTCCGTGGTCTCTCACCGTTCACCCGGCCCGACTGTCCCCTGTGCCTTTCCCGTCCGCCGCGGGTGCCGGCCCGATGGCTGTTGGTGGGAGCCCCGAGGCCCTGGGCACGGTGCTGCTGCTGCTGCTCGCCCTGAGTGCCCGCGCCGTGCCCGAGAACGAGGGGGTGCCCGAGGGAGCTTCCACCCTGGCCTTCGTCTTCGATGTGACCGGGTCCATGTACGACGACCTCGTGCAAGTTATCGAGGGCGCATCCAAGATCCTAGAGACATCGCTGAAGAGACCCAAGCGACCGTTGTTCAACTTCGCTCTAGTGCCATTCCACGACCCAGGTACGGCATTCCCCCCGGTGGGCGGAGGGGGATCCGGGCCGCGGTGGGCAGGAGCTGGGGCAGGCAGCAGGGAGCTCCCGAGGGCTGACAAAAGATTTGGCTTCCTGCGCTTGCAGAGACTGGAATCTAAGTAAACCTGCGTCCTCCTTGTCCTTCTTGCCGCACGCGCTTCTCTGCCGAGGGCGAGTAACACTTTGTGACCACCACCTCCCTGTCTCTCTTCAAAGCTTCCCAAAGTCTTCAGAATAGACTGGAGTGGGCTCTATGTTCGCTTTGTGCACCAAAGAGTAGCTTAGGGGATCAAATACTCCCCTTAATTGTTTTGATATGAGCTGAAGTAGCTTCAGTGAACTGTACGTGTAGTAGTAACGGTGCTACTGAGTTTTTTTCCAATGCTCTTCTATGGGAGCATGCTTAGAAACGTACATATTGCAGTTGCACTTTTCCTCCTGTCTTACTGTCCCGTGTTTACATTCAGAAGCTTGAAGTGAAATGGTCCAGAAGCTTTACATGGTGTGGGTTTTTTTTTTTTATTTGGGGTCTTACTTCTTTCCCTCATCTTACCTTGCCCCCCCACTTATGCCTTACATCGTGCATTCCTCTCTTTCAGCATCTGTTTTTTGTTCCCTTCCTATCCATTTTCTCTGGCTTTCTTCCTCTTGTCAAATTCTTCTGTTGACTTGAAGAGGAAATAGGAACAGGATGCCCCAGGCTGGTGATGTGTGCTGTACTGTGCAGTAAAAACTCTCTTAAAAAAAAAAAAAGTGGGAAAAAGCCGTGGAAAATTCCCTTTTGGCTCCAGTTCCCATGGAATATCTCAGAATATGATATTCCCAAACTCAATGCTTAAGAGTTCCATTTTTGCAAGGATGTCAGCAGAAACAATGGACATCCTTTCTATTTCCCCCCAGTCACAGATACTTCTACTTAAGAGAAATGTCCTTGCTATTGGTGTAAATACCTTAAACCAAATGCTTAGAAAAAGAGGGAATAGCTTGTATAGGTTCTCCTTTTTTTTTTCTTACAAAGAGTTCTTCACTGTGGTGTCAGTGTTTTCTATCACGAGTCCTTACTATTTCCACGTTTAATGTAATTTTCTTTTTGTTTTCCCTCTGTTCCCCTTACCTCCCCCTGCCATCGCTTTTTTTTGTTGTTGTTATTTTATGGAACAAGCTTATATGGGATTTAAAAAGCATCATGCCACAGGAATAAACAAGAAGGGAAAAATTTGGGTCAAGTGTAGAACCTAGAACTCTTTCATGTCCTTCTGGAAAATCAAGTTGATCTCTCTGGAGCTCTTTTTCCATGCAAGCGTCAGAAGATCAAGAGGATGGGTTTGGAGTGTTTTGGTTTGGTTTTCTCTCAATGATAGCACATCTTAACTTCAGGAAGAAGAAAGGGATTCAGTCTAGGAATTGAAAGTTCTCTTTTTCATAGTGATTGGGTGACTATTCCAGCCACAAGAGCAAGAAGATTTTGTGTGGTGCTCTTTTAGTTTTCAGGTTTGGGGGGGTTGGTCCTTTGTTCTTGTGCATCCTCAGTAGAAAGAAGTCTCAGTTTTCTCTTATGAGTACTCATGTGCTTAGTTTTCATCACAAACGGCTTTCATGTCCTCTGTTTCAATAGCTCCTGGTTTTTTTTCTCACTACATATGTTTTCATTCAGTTTTTCTTCTGCACATTTTCACCTTTTCAGTCCTTTTTTCCAACCACCTCCCATTCTTGCTCCCACTTCCTCTCCAGGTTCTTTGCTTGTGTTCTGGACTGACTCCTTTGGCCATGCTTTGCTGTACCACCCCTCTTTGCTCTGTACAAAGCAGCAACAAATCACTGCCACTTTCCCCTGCTTGACTCACATTTTCCCACTCACTGACTCCTTGCTTCCTTGCCCCCTCCCCCATTCCCTCTCTTCGTAGAGGAGATCCCTTTCCTTTGCAAATGTTAGACTTCATTCAGTGGAGTGACTGAAACT
Organism: Petroica traversi; assembly: GCA_025920805.1. NCBI lineage: Eukaryota > Metazoa > Chordata > Aves > Passeriformes > Petroicidae > Petroica > Petroica traversi. The sequence goes on from JAHLSL010000200.1 coordinate 988,533, forward strand.
TAAACCTGCAGAGAGCTGACCTGTACAGCACAGAGCTGCTGGCAAATGTGCCTCAGAGTATCCTGTTACACCTCTCTGTGTGGAAGTCCAGCTTCCCTGAGGGGGCTTTACTTCTTAGCGTGATAACTTTTGAGGGCAGGGAGCTCTCTCAAAGTGGAACATGGACAATTTTCAGCTTTGTTTTGTCCTAGTTTGTCCTGAAAGCTATTTCTTTGGTCTTTCTTTGAGTTAGAAAGACACACCACAGGGCTATGCCTTGAATTTTAAGGATGTGTAAGGTCCAGGTGACTGCTGGTCCTCTGTACCTTACATCGGATAATGATCAAGCTGAGGGAATTGAAAACAGAATGCAAGAAATGCTGTAGTGACTGCTCCAACCTCTTTTTTCTCTCTTTTTTTTCTTTTGTTTGTTTTTTTTTTTTTTTTTTAGTCTATAGAGAAGTAACTTTACTCAAAAACCTCATAAAAATATTGCTTGGTAAGTATTTCACAGCATCCAATTCGTTTACCTAGTGTTGTTCTTTCTGACGATTGCTTGACTGAATTGATGAGCGTGAAGCTTTTTTTTCACAAGTTGTATTGTTATTCACTCAACTTTTCTTCCAAAAAAAGAGCTTTATATGTAGCTGCCTCACAGGCAAATTTTCTGGATGTTTTGGTAAGGTGGTGTGGTCTCCGAAGTAGATGGGACTCTACAAGGGGTACGGATACAGTTGGGGCTCAGGTCCAAGGTGCTTTTCTTTGTGTAAAGGTACCCTGGTACAGATACACTATTGATAAATAGTTGCAATTAAAATTGGCTGTTGATTTGACTTTTAACTTTGTTGTTTTCCTAGTCTGTGTTGCAGAGTGCACTTGACATCCCACAGAGTTCAGCCGGATTATAAATAATTTGGTATAAATATAGTCTAGCTAAATATGGGAGGATTTTAAAATAACTCAAAGTGCTGCATATTAGTTCTGCATTGAGACACTGGAGCTTGTCCAGGGAAGGGAACAGAACTGGGGAAGAGGCTGGAGCCTCAGAAGCAGCTGAGGGAGCTGGGGCCAGGGGCGAGGGGACAGTCTGGAGGAAAGGACCACCTGGCTCTGTACAACTCCCTGACAAGGATGGGCAACTGGAGGGGTTGGGCTCTGCTCCCAGGGACCAGGAATAGGATGACAGGAAAGGGCCTCAGGCTGTGCCAGGGCAGGTTCAGGTTGGACATTAGGAAAAACCTTTTCATGGAAAAGGCTGTAAAAGATTCGCACAGACTGCCTAGGGCAGTGGTGGAGTCCGCATCCCCGGAGGTGCTCAAAATCATGTGCATGTGGCACTTGGGGACAAGGTTTAGTGGTGGTGGTGCTGGGTTAATGGTTGGACTTGATGGTGTGAAAGGTCTTTTCCAGCCTGCATGATTCATGATTGTGATGTGCCAATGCACAGTAGTGTGTGATGGTAGATGTAAATGTAGTGTTTTCCCTACTGCTGTGGCATTTTGGTAATACAGGAATACAAGCATTTTTTAGTACGAAACCTGAGGCTTTTGGCACAGAATTATGGCCTATGGAAAAATTCGTCATGGGTTTCACATTCCTATACCATGTACCATCTGGTGGGATGCAGAGAGTTCAATTTTGGGAAAACCTTTTGTTTTGGATTCTACTTTGTGAATAAGCATGTGCAGTGCTTTAACAGATTACAAGGATTTTTTTTTTTGGTGGGTTTTCAGTGACTAAACGTGATCACAGAACTTTTGTTGATAGTGAAGAGGGCTGTTGACTAAGAAATCTCTTGCCAAACTTGTGTTCAATTGAAAAATTGGCGTGGGGGGGCGGAAAATTGTCCCAAATTTAAGAAAAGTTGGCACAGCTAACTAAAGCTGAAGATCAGCAAAGGCTTTTGTAGTGTGTGTTGTGGGTCCTGATGTCCTACTAACTCCCATTGTATCCTATGGAAGTGGGATTGGACTTGGAATAGCATCTGTGGCTAGCTTTGCTATTTTTTTAATGCCATTAAGGAATTTTGGAATGGAAAATAAGCCTGAGAGGACAAATTCATCCCTAGAATTTTTCTGTAAAGCTACTGGAATTATACCAGTCATAACTCACTCTGTGTGATTTAATCAAGCATTCCTTTAGTGTGAATGCCTATTTCACAGACCAAACTCTCCAGTATTTAATTAAGACAAAAATAAAGGGAATATAGTCTCTGAACTTCCTAGGGTAGAGGATGGTGTTTGCCTGTTCATACTCTGCATCTGTACAGAACTCTGAGCATCTCCTGACCCTTTTCTTACAAATCAAATACAAAACACTTCGTGAGAAAAGGGGAAACATTAATAATGCTTAGTTCAGATGGGAAAATAGTATTCAACTTAAGTCACATAGTAAGTGTGTAGGAGAACTAGGAATACAATATTTTTTCCTTGATTCCACTCCTCTCTTTTGAGGGAGTAAAGCTCTTTTCAGTCTTGAAGTGAAGTTATGCACGTAGTTAAGCACATAGTTATGTTTAACTGGAGTTTCCTTTCTTTAACAGGCTGGCAGGGCTGTGTCCGTAACATGATTAGGCTGCTGAGCCACATACTAGCTTGGATCAAGTTCAGGAGTTATATGAAAAGTCTGGGAACTTTGGGTTTTGCAGGTTTGATAGGTTTTTTAGAAGTTACAATGAAGAAGTAATGTTTTTTCCAGAGGAGGAATTCTATTGAATTAAAATTAAGCTATTAATGGAGTTAAAGTTTTTCATACTTCCTGACAGAAAAATTCTGTGGTTTTGCAGATGGTTAATGAAGGGAGAGGGGAAGACACTCCCATGTCCTTGCTGTACCCACAGCTGGATGGTGTACTTTCCTGATAGCCTTTCTCCCACGTGCTGTTCTACGTTTTTGCATTCTTCGGTCATTTGAGATCTTTGGCTGGCCTTGGGCTTTACTCCCAGACTTATGGTTGTCTAAACTTACCAGGCAGAGGCTGAAAGTGTGTAAATCAGTTGGAGAAGCTGAAGATTGGCCCTTCTGGTATAGCCTGAAGAAGAGGAGCCTTGTCTTCATCATTCCCTCTGCTTTGTTTGCCGGGGTTGAAGAAATGCTTCAAGACTTGGTGTTAGTTGGAGATGGAGAAACACTACTGTGGCAGTGGTTTTCAAAGCATGGAGAACAAGTGAAAGGGATATGTGGTATTCTGTACTGGTATCTGCATTTTCCCACACCATGGAAGTCATTCTTTTACAGGGGATGGGTGGCAACATGAGAAAAGATTGGTGCCACAGAAGCTGTGGCTGCCCCTGGATCCCTGGAAGTGTCCAAGGTCAGGCTTGACGTGGCTTAGAGCAGCCTGTGATAGTGGAAAGTGTCCCTGCCCATGGCAGTGGTGACCCTGGATAGGCTTTAAGATTCCTTCCAATCCAAACCAGCCTGTAATTCTGTGATTGTAATGAAAAGGGAGACATCTGAAAGAGGGAGAGGAAAATTAGGTACTTATCAAAATCCCATAGTTTTTATAGGATAGGTGGAGAAGAACTGCCTCAATTCTCTTTGGAAGGAGTAAGGTTAGAGGCCAAGAAAATTGTGCTCTCCACTTAATTAAGTAGTTGTCTTATTTGAGAGTTGAATGACTTTTATATTGCTACCAAAATTGAAAGTGGGGAAAAATGTGCTAATTTACGAAGTCTCATCTCCCTCTTCTTCTGATGGATTTTGGAAGACCAGATCACAGCCTATCTATCAGAGCAGTGCTTTTTGGTGGCCTCAGATTTGTGAATGTCTTGTCTAATATCTCAAGGATGTGTAAGGATTTGGGTTTTTTGAAAGCTGGTTTATTTTGGGCTTAGATACACAGTGACAGCAATAATGAGCACACGTCCTAATTCTGAGTTTTTCTTTGATATTTTAGGAGATGCAGTGTAAAAGTACAACTGTTCAGTACTGTCTTGGTATGTCTGAGGGCAAATGATAAGCAGGCCTGGGCATAATAACTGGGAATTCTGCTCTGTTTTGCTAGAACTGATGAACTATTGCTATTAATATTTCACTGGTGACAATTTCAATGGGAAATGCTGCTTCCCTAAAGCCAAAAACTGCTCTGTATTATTGCTACTACCAAGTGTTATTGTTGCTGTCACCAGGTGAGTGGCTGTCACCAATGCTGTGTAAGTGAACAGCTCTGGGCTGAAAAGGATGAAGTCATTTTCCACCTCTGAGGCTTCTGGGATAACTGTACTGACTATGTGGGAAACTAGTGTTTGAAACTTTATTGTCACCCTTAGCACTGTGATGTCTATAAAATGAATTCCCTGTGATTGCATGGATGTTTTATTGTTTCTCTATTGAGGGTCCCTCTAAGAGTAGCTGTTTATATAGATTACAGAAGACAGTAAGTACTGCCAGTGCTAGAAGCTCCAAAATCTGTGAGGCAGCCAAAATGTTATGACATGATCTAAAAGCCTGTTAGAACATAACTTACAACTTACTTTTCTGCTGTCTTAACTCTGCATGTCCAGCCCAGAAAGTATGCACAAGGGTGAATTTCCCCTCTGATTCTTGAATCATTCTGGCAAAGGAAAGGATTATTCTCCCAGTTGTTATTTGAAGATACAGAAGAGATTCTTTCATTGGGAAAAAAAATCATAATGCCTCAAATACTTCATTCTAATCTGCCTTGAATTACAAATTATTTTTCATGTTATATTTGAAATAGTTGCCAACAGAACTTAGAAGCTACTTGTTCTATTTTACTTTGCTCTCCTCAGCTCCAAATGATTATGATTCCAAGGAAAGCTCTGCAGCTCATTAGCAATGTATTCCAGTGCTATTCTGTCCCTATAATTACTACTGATATCATTTATCAGGTGAGCCTTGCTGTTAGCAGTGTGCGCCTTTTCCCTAGAGCTTCTGGAGTTTGCATAGAGGGTACTTCACCTGTTGTGTCCCATGTAGAAGTCACAGTGCCCTTGCTAACTCAACTTTAAGGTACGTGACAATTCATGGATAGATCTTCTCCCAGTTTCTTAACCACTTTTAAACAAAGAAACTTCCTCATTCACCTTCCTCTCTTCTTTCCTGCACTCTGAATTTATTTTCCAGGAGTTAGAGCAGCTTGTGTTTCACACAATCACATCAAATAGCCCAGTTAATCCTATTCATGGCAGTAATTAACACAAAACTATACTGGCTACAGGTCTTGATGGGAGCTCTGTGATATGGAAAGAAAAGAGCAATTTCTGCTGCCTCATGCATCTCCTGGATTGGTTTAAATGCACACAAATCAAATTTCTACTGCTATGTAAAAAGCAGATATTTGATGCAGATCCTCAAGTACTTTTAACCTATGAATAAGCTGTTCCTCACTGAGACTGATACAGTGTCCTGTTTTCATCTGGAGGAAACAACTGTTTTCTGAGAATACATGGTAAAGAAGTTAATAAAGAGCCATGAATATTGTGTACGTCTTTATATCACATTAACTGAGGCAAGAGTGCTCATTGTAAAGGGAATTGTCACAGAAATAGGGGAGGAAAGTTGACAAGAAGGGCAGTCAAAATATTTGCCTCTTGAAATGCCAAGCTTGCTCTTTTCAAGTGCCATTCCTAGAGGAAAACTAGGAAAAAACATGTCTTTTTGGTGGGGAATTAGAATCATAGAATTGTTAAGAGAGGTTAATTTTTAAGAGGTTGGATTAGACCTCTAAGATCATTGAATCCAACCACTAATTGAATGCTCACCACTAAAGCATGTCCCGAAGTGCATATTGAGATGTCTTTTGGACACCTGCTGGGATGGTGACTCCTCCAGTGCCCTGGGCAGTGTGTTCCAGTGCCTGACCACCTGTTTGGTGAAGAAATTTTTCCCAGTATCCAATCTTAACCTCCCCAGGAGCAACTTGTGGCTTTTTCCCATTATGCTGTCCGGAGCCTGACTGCCCCCAGCTGCCTCCTCCTGTCAGGGAGTTGTGCAGAGCCTGAGCCTCATTTTCTCCAGGCTGAGCTCCTTTCCCAGCACCCTCAGCTGCTCCTGGTCTCCAGCCCCTTCCCCAGTTCTGTTCCCTTTTCTGGACATGAATTAATAGTGAATATCTTTACTGAAGAGGCTGAAGTTGAGTTCTCAGGGGAGAATGAAGGAAAAAAAACATCCAAGACCTGAAAACTGATGAAACTGAGACTCTGATCCTTAATCCTTGTTCTGTGTGCTACACTGCTGCCCAGCAATACTGACTTGCTTAGGATCAGGCATGAGGGCATGCCCAGGTTCCTTTGGAAAGCTCACCATTGTGTGATGCAGAGGTGGGCTGTGTGTTACCTGCAGAGGGGGTGTAGATTGATGGGGCTCCCTGTGCTGGTACAAGTTATGTTTGAGCTTTTCTTAACAAATGGAGAACAAAAGGAGTTTGTATTGGGTTGGTGTTTTGTTCAGTGCATAAAATGTTCATTCTGCATCCTGCTGGATCAGCTTTCCACAGTACAGTGAAAACAGGGAACGGTCATGACCCAAAGGCTGCCAGAGCTCCAGGAGCTTTTGGACAATCCTCTCAAGCACAGGATGGGATTGTTGGGGTGTCTTGCATGGGGCCAGGTATTGGACTGGATGATCCTTGGGAATCCCTACCAACTCAGGATATTCTGTGTTTCTATGTATGACTTGAGGTCTCTGTCATCTTTTTTCTGACTTGTGCTTATCCTTTATGTATGTATCAGAGACTGCTTGAAATTCATGCTAGTGTGGATTCTACTCAGTTAGTGGAGGATCTGGATAAACCAGTTAAGGACTATGAAAAAGGAGCAGATATTTAATTTAGTTAATGGACTTTGAATGTGGCCTAAAGCATTGCAGGAGGAACCCTTTAGAAAGAGAGCCCTCAGACGCCAGTTGATATATTTTTTCCAATCAACGATTTGATTGTTGGCATATGCTGTGGCTTTGGTTTTGAAGGAGACACGTGCATCAGAGGAAATATTGAGAACACATGTTTTTCAGTTTGCAAATGGCAAAACAGTTTCTCTGTTGTGATGGTATTACTTGATCAGCCTTGGTAATCAGCAGTTTTGTTGAAAGGAATAGGATGGATCTAATGAAATGTGTTCTGGACTGGCTGCTTTTTGTGCTTCATTATTCCAGTTAGGGAAAATATGTTATCCCTCACTTACATTGTTGAACATAATGTGTTTTTTTAATAACTGTTGCTGATGTTTAAGATTTCCTCTTTGAGGTGTCCTGCTCTGAGCTCAGATTTATGAGATCCTTCAGTGATGCTGGGAGTGAATTCATGCTGTGCAGTTGGTTTGGGTGAACTCTGGGTCCAACATTTGTATTTTGCAAAGGCTTAGTTTGCAGTGTTCCATTTTTAAGGGGGATCAGAATGGCTTAGGTCAGGCATATCCCCTTGTGGTCTATGGTTAAGCTTCTTTTGTTGCCTTTTGAGGAGCATGTGCAACCTACTCTTTGGTAACTGCTTTTGCGAGAGAAGAAGCACAATGACTTCATGTTCCTGAAGCACTTGGATGGGATTCATGAAGCCACAGCACTGAGGACAGGATTAATCTCATTTCACTTCAGGCACTTAACTGAAGACTCTCAGCTGATAGGCCAAAGGCTCTTTATTTTCACAAAATGAAACTGGCATCTTAAGGCGTAATTAATCCCCTGTGAATTTCAAAATACTCTTTGGAGGACTCATTTGCTTTCACTGACTGTAGGGGAAGCAAAAGTTAGTTCAGTCAAAGCCCTGAATTTAAAATATATGAAGTTAATTGAGAGGCTTTCTGCTTCTGATTCTGCACTGTCCCTGAGGTCTGTTTCACACCTAGTTTTTCACCCTACCACATGGAAATGAAGGACTCTCAGGGGGGAATAGTTTATTACTGTTCCAGGTGAATCCCTGGCTCCCATCAGCAGCTGAAGAAGGTCCCTGGATGGCCAGCCCCAGCATGCTCTGACGGCTCCTGTGAGCCTGCTGTGCCTAGGGCTTTGGTGTGTGTCTGATTAGGGGGCTACTCAGAAGCTTGTGCACCTCCTTTATCCTCTCCACAGATTATTGGCAGGGTTTGAACTTTGGGTGTTCAGAGAACCCTTCAGTGTCAGCTAAAGGAATAACGCTGGCAGCTCCAAGGCTGGTAGTCCCATGGACAGTCCCCAAGCCGGGACTGGGATGCGCCATGGGCTGTGTACTGCAAATGTAAACAGGCTGTGCGTGTTCGTGCAGCAATGCTAACTTACTGTTCTGTATCCCTGTGCTCCTCCATCTTGATTTGCTTTGCCAGCCTTGGTACTTCACTCTGTGAAGTACACTCTGCTTTGCTGAATTGTAGCCCTTCTCCTAAAACATTCCTAGTCACAGATTTCAGTCTGCAAGGCATTACTGGTAAGATATATGCATTTTTGCAAATGATATATTCCCAGACAGTGAGCCAGCATGCGGCAAACTTCGCAAACAACCAGACAGAACTGAAAGGATTGAATTTATTCTCACTGATGTGTCCCTGTTAGCAGGCTCATCCATTCTCTTTGGAAAAATGGCTTCCTTACCACTTTCTATTGAGAATACACCAGTAAATGTGTGATATAGGTACAATGAATTAATATTATATGGCTTTAAAAGCCAATTTCATGTAGCCTGATACATAGTGGAGCCAAATTCCCAGTATCAACTTTATAGTATAAATTACAGCCAGCAGAGCTTGCTCAGCAATGAGAGGTAACCAAAGCAGAACAGGAACCCAGTTCTCAGCCTGGAAAAATGCTGCTGAAGTGGAGTGAGTGGATTTGCAGCATGGAATGAAGATGAAGGAATGTCTTGTGTTGCTGTAGTCCCTGCTAAATGTCTGGGCTGTTTGCTTGGGATAGCAGCTCTGAGCTGTGACTGTAGGTTACTGCTGGACTCTTGCCAACTTGTTTAAATTAGATTCCTAGCCCGGGGGCTGGGGTGCTCAGCAGGAAGCTATTGTAATTTTCATGCCTTGGACACCAGTGTATTTTCATGAGTTGAAGTGAAGTGTCTCTGGGGATGCTGAATATCTCTGAGACATTTCCTGAGTTCTCTTAAACTCTGCAATGATATGTCTGAGTCTATTTTCCAAAGGATGGAGCTTTTTGTTTAGTTAGTGAGGTCTTAGTTAGTTCACTTGGGTAGTATGCTTTTGCTGTTGGAACGTAATGAGAAACAGAAGAAGAGGAGGAAAGCTGTGCAGGAAAAAGGAAGGGCTCTGTCTTACGACAGCTAGGAGTACTGTAGTTTCTTTTATGCCCCCATATTAATTTGTATTTCTGTTAACTGAAATCTTAATGAGATTGGGACTTCAAGCTACTGTGTCAGAGCCAGATTTTTAGGCTGTGAATAGGGGAAATGTTTGGGCATGCACACAGTTTTCGGTAAAAGGACAATAGCTGAAGCATCCAGGCAGAACCTGTGATTCTGCCCATCTTTGGGCAGATCCTTAACCATTTTCTGTTACTTGCACCAATACAGTAGTGGTATGATTTTTAATTAGATGTCTTTAACATCTCTGTGCACACTAATTGCTGTCATGTACCAGAGTCTGAGTACCAGAAGCACAACAAGAAGCCAGGGTGTGGCACAGGCCATGCCAAGTCTCAGGTGATGCCCTGGTACTTTGTTGAAATAAGACATGATGTGCACTGACAGGCAACATTTTGGTTGTTCTCCTACAGCATTTGGAGAACATGACAAAGTGCTTAGGCAGTGGCGCTTGGCCAGGATTGTTTACTCCTGATTTAACAACATACTATTTAAACTCCTATGTCTCAGTGTCTTAGGACATTTCAGATGTCTATGTGGTTTGCTTTGTTTTGTTGGGTTTTTTTTTTGTTTGTTTGTTTGGTTTTTTTTTTGGTGTCTTGGTTTTTCTGTTTGTTTTGTTTTGGTCAAGTCTTTCCCTTTTAAAATTTTACATAAGCTGATTCAAATCACAGGGAATTCATGTGACCTACCCCTGAGTCACAGTTCTTTGTGTTAACCACAAACCCACAAATCACTTTTTTTCTCCCTGAAATGTTTATTCTTTCTTTTAATTTCTTTCCTAGTCTGACTCCTCATCTTTTTATCTTTGTCTCAGTATTCAGCCTCTCCCTTCCTCAGAATTTCCACTGACCCTTTTTCCTTAGAGGTTCAGTATCCCTTCTCAGCACTCCCCTCCTGTATCTCAAGATTTCTTGGCAGTCTTGAGTATCTTTTGCCTATACACGTTGGATCCTGGTAGTGAAATGTGCTGGTGCTAAAGACATATATTCTTGCTCTGAAAGAGATGCTGTATTACTTACAAAAAGGTTTGTGCAGGAGAACACAGAATCATGGAATGGGTTGGGTTAGAAGGGACTTTAAAGATCTTCTAGTTCCAGCTCTCTGCTGTGAGCAGGGACACCGTGCCCTAGTTCAGATTGCTCAAAGCAATCACTTGTTCTGTCCTTCCAGGCCCTTGTCCCAAGTCCCTCTCCAGCTCCCCTGGAGCCCCTTTAAGCACTGGAAGGGGCTGTAAGGTCTCTCTGCAGCCTCCTCTTCTCCAGGTAAACACCCTCAGCTCTCCCAGGCTGGCTCCAGAGCAGAGGGGCTCCAGCCCTGGGAGGATCTACATGGCCTCCTCTGAACTCTCTCCAGCAGGTCCATGTCTTTCTTGTCCTGAGGGTGGAGTCTCGCCAGAGCAGAGTAGAGGGAAGAATACTCTCTCTTTCACCCTGCTGAGTGATGTTTGCCTCAGCCTGAATGAGGCTGGTAGCTAGGACACATCTCATTCCCACTTCAAATGGTGTTCAGGGGAGTGAGTATGTTTGTAGTTTGTTCTGGGCTGAGATTGACCCTGATATTTTGTTTTCTGACATTTTACTGAATCTGTTGAGTTACACTTTCATAAAGTTGTAACTGTAGTGGACAAAATAATTACTCTTCTGCACTGTTTCCTGCTTCCCTTTTCTTTAAGGTTGTGGCTTTTCCTGATCCCCAGCCATGGGTGCTGCTTGGCAATCCCAGGTTCATTCCCAAACAGTCCAGATTAGCATAGGCTGACAAGGCTCTTTAGTTTGAGAGCTTGATTAGAGTGCATGAGCCACTTTGGGGCTGAGCAGAGGAGGTAGAGGCTTATGTTGTGGTGGTTCTGGCCGGCAGGACTGGAAGTGGGCTCAGTTGGCAGAGCTGCAGTGAGCAGGGAGGGAGCATCCCGAGTGCTAGTGAACTTAGAAGGATTGAGTTACATGGGATCTGTTTCCGAGGGAGAATCTGGACACTCTGTGAATGCTGACAGTGAGGGAAAAATGTGGCTGCTTTGTGTGTCAGGCTTTGTTCTCAATATTCCTGCTGTGGCTTATGCTTAGGGCGTGAAAAGTGGGGATGATGTCATTGCTGTAAAATGTTGGCCCTTTCTCTACCTTTCAAAGTTGATTCTAATGTCAATCTGTTACCCAAATGAGCTGTGGTATAGGGAGACAAAAATAATTACTGTTGGCTAAATGGCATTTTGAAGAAACGGCAATTTTACCACATCAAGCAAATCTTTTAATGCCTTGGTGGTTTGGCATAGCCGCCGATATGATATGTACCTGTAGCTTCCTGTCTTGTGGCTGGGACTTTGTTTGGAGGGAAGGCACAGAAATACTCCCCAGTCTAAAGGTGAATTACCATACATGTTATGGAGCTGGAGCTGCAGCTTAGCAAATGGTAAGAGTCTGTGTTCTTTTCTGGAAAGGACACTAGGGAAGCAACTGAAGAGATGCTATTGCATTCCTGCTTCATGGGAGTGAGTCTTGGTTCATCTCAAACTGTCCTTTTTACAACAAGCAAATTAGAAAAGCCCTGAATAAATGAAACTTGTTTTGAATTAACTCATTAATTTGCATAAATCTCGATTAGAGGAAAATTTGAAGTACATAAAACTTTTCACTCTGTAGAGAACTTTGGGTGTGGGTATTTAAGGGATAACTCAAACCCATCTCACCTTCTGTTGTAGCTGTGTAGAATTAAACACTTGCTTAGTTATTTGCAATGAAATATCCCATTGTGTAGATATAAAAGCCTTTTTTCCCACTTTGATATTCTGTCTCTGCTCAGGTTTTGATCTTGGTTAGCAAGGAGTAAATCCAGAGTAATTCTATTACAGTCAGTGATACTAGTTTGGATTTACACCAGTATAACGGAGCGCAGAGTCTGGCTTTGGTTGTCTGCCATCTTCTTTTGCATCCTTCCCAAATATCATTTCTCATCTTGTCTTCAGACCTTGCTGCCTCCTCCTACTTTACCAAATTCCAAGAGTAACAACATAGGTGAAGTCTACTTGATGAAAGATTGTTTAAGCAGGGTTTGGTTTTTATTAGCTCAGCTGGTTTTCATTTTTAAAGCCTTGTTTGAAGTCTGATTGTGCTCAGACTGGGATCTGGATCCATCCTGCTTTTTCTGCTTTACTCAATTTTGTCCATTAGAAGTGTGGTGTTTTAAATTACGAGGTGCTCCCTGACATTATCGTTCAATAAGAATTATGTGCCTCAGTGATGTTTCAAAGCAGTTTTTAACTCCAAAGATCAGAAAAACGGAAAAAAGAGTACCTTAAGGCATTACTGCTAATCAGCAGCGTAATGTGTTTGGAAGGGTTCAGTAAATGTGAAATGTGGCTTCAGAAAATGAAATTAATTAAAATATTACTGGTTTTGTTGATATTTCCTTTGTAGAAGTGTACACTGAACTGTCTTACAGAGTATTTTAATTTGTCATGTGTGAGAGACATCTGGAATTTCATCCAGGCTATTCTGTTAGTTAAATTTGGTTTATTATTCAAGTTTGCAGTTTGGACAGTTTTATCTGTGTTTATGTGGTTTAGCTGGACACTGGGGTCTTGGGCCTCATAATCATTCCAGAAATTAATCCATAATATTTGTCTTAACAATTTTACAGTTGGGCTTATGATAGTACAGTATTGCTACATTCATGTGATGATAAATGATCCTGCCCAGGATATTCAGCCCCAGCTCTCAGGGTAAAGAAGGGATAGGAGATGGGAAAAGCCACCTCCTTTAGTTTGGAGACCTCAGGCAAAACTGTAGTCAAGCAAAACACTTTGGAATGTGTTTATATATATTCTATTGATTTTGGTACCCTCTTCACATATCCTTAAGTGTTTTACTGAGTGAGGCCTGAAGATTTGCCTCTGGCAGCAAAGGGGCTGTTTGGCAGAACAGGTGATTTAAACCTGAGCCATACTGCGTTAATTATTCAGATGCTATTTTGTACTGCATGCACCTGAACAAGAGCTTCAAGTGAGGGTGGATCACTATTCATTTCTGTACCTGAATAGCTCCTGAATTCCATGAAATGACAGTCTTCACTGTGACCATTGCAGTGGGCAGTTGGTATAAAAAATGGTACCTTGAGCCTGCCCAACAGGCTATTGTTTAAAGAATTAGTGATGCCGTCACAATCTTCATTCCTTGGCCTTCGTGCTCAGGCAAATAACGTTGACTCTCAATGTATACACGAATTCCATGTTGGTTTGTGATTGTCTTTAAGACACTGGAGGGGGAGCCAGAGAGAGTGTGTAGAGCTGGCAGGGCAAAGACAGGACCAGTCTCTAAGGGCAGGATTGAAGAGAGGCTTGGAGAGCTGGGAGTTCACCTAGAGAAGAGAGATTTTCTGGGGAGACCTGAGAGCCCCTTCCAGTGTCTAAAGAGGCTTCAAGAGAACTGGAAAGGGACTTGGGACAAGGGTCTGGAGGGACAGAACAAGGGGGAATGGCTTCCCACTGCCAGAGGATATGGTCAGATGGGATGCTGGGGAGAAAATGTTCCCTGTGAGGGTGGGGGCATCCTGGCACAGATTGTCCAGAGAAGTTGTGGTTGCCCCTGGATCCCTGGAAGTGTCCAATACCAGGTTGAAGGGACTTGGAACAACATATAGGAAGGTGTCCCTGCTCATGGCAGGGGGTGAAATTAGATGAGTTTTAAGGTCCTTTCCAAACCCAAACCATTCAATGATTCCATGCCGTTCACTGGTGGCATCCTCAGTGACTATACTTGCTGCAGCAGCTCAGGAATTAGTACTCACCCTTCACTTGTATTGACTCATGAGGGGAGTGGTGACCTGACCACTTCAAATATCCAATGTGAACTGTCAGACTGTGTTTGAAAGGACCTGCCAGTTCAGAGAGTGGGTTTTCTTCTGGACACAATGCAGACCCTGAGAAAGTATGCTTTAGATTGACCTACACAAACAATGCAAGTCAGGTGGTAACATTGATTTTTGGAGTTTGATGGCTTTATAGTCACATATCCAAATTACCCAGAGAAGGAATCTTTGTGCTTTGTGCTGTATAAACAGGCTGAGCAGTTTAGTGAAAACAATCATCATCATAAATGCTTCTGTTTAAAAACTGTAATGATTCTTTTAGAGTAAGTTTGGTAATTATTTAGCTATCTATTATTTCATTTTCTTGTGAGAGTTCCATGTTTTTCCAGTAGTCAGCTGACTACATTTCAGACTGTTTGGGCTAGGCCAGATGGAAGGTGAAACTGGGAAATACGAGGTTCAAGACAAATGAGTTAGTATAAATTAATTTCTGTCTAAATGTAAATAGTGGCGTTATTTCAAACAAATTTTACAAGATGAGTGAACCGAAAACAAGGTTTTGCCTAAGTATTCCTGTTTAGCTGATTAAGGCAAAAAACCTAATGTTCTCATCTTCTTTCCCTCTCCATCCCTGCTCACATCTGCTTTTTGAGTTACTTTGGAGCATGCTTGCATTTTTACACTAGTAAAACTCAGTGGAATTTTATAACCCACAGATAATATTTAATGTTTGCCTCTCTTCCACAGCTTCCTAAAAACTACTGAGCACTGAAACCTGCATCAAGAGCAGAAATATTCTCGTGCCTTTTTTTTCTTCTTTCAAAGTCATGAAACAGCTTTCTTCTAGCTACTGAGCTTCGGTTGTGCTGAGGTGTCCCAGTGCTTCCGTGGGCTGTGCCGTGTCTGTGGGTCAGTGCCAGGGCACTCGGCCTGTGCAGGGAGGTGATAGAGATCTGCATGGTTGGGATTCCTCTGTTGGGCAGACTGGGCAAAGCGGCCTGGATTAGCAGCTGCCCAGTAAAGCTCTTGTGGATCCTGCTGCAGTGAGCTGCCTGGAGTTCTTGCTTGTGTAGAGGAGTTGGCAGAAGGCAGGGTAGTTGTAAGAGAGCTGCTGGCAAGGAACAAATGCCATTTGTGGGACTCACCAGTGGCATCTGAGAATGGCTATGGGCCAAGTGCCAGGCCAAGTCCTGTGACACACATGCACCTCTGCTGTTTTTATCAACTGGGCAACCTGATCTGGTGGAAAGTGTCTCTGCCAATATCAGGGGGTTGGAACAAGGTGATCTTAAAGTTCCTTTCCAAACAGAGCTTTCCACAGTGTTCACTGATGGCATCCTCAGTTATTGTGCTTGGCTGCCAACTGTAGCAACTCAAATTTGCCCTTGAAATTAGTTTTTTTTGTAGAATACTTCCAGAGGCTTAACTTTTGAGTTTGTCCTGAGCCAAACCCATAGGGAGTAAAGAGATGGCACTGTAGTACTGCTGGTGGTCACCAAAGGCTTTTGCCATACCTGCTCGTGGGGTAGGTCGGGGTTATAGCTACAGCTAAAAGCCTGGTTGTTTTTTTGCTGTGGAGTCCAAAGTGCTGGTGGTCTCTTCAGCTTTACTCCATGCAATTTATCAAATCCTTCTGTTTGTATCTTTTCTGTGCAGACATCAGAAGTGTCATAGAATTAAAGGCCGATAGAATCCCATAACAGTTTGTGTTGGAAGGGACCTTAAAGCCCATCTCATTCCACCCCCTTCCACTATCCCAGGTTGCTCCAAGCCTTGTCCAACCTGGCCTTGCACACTTTCAGAGATCCAGGGGAAGCCACAGCCTCTCAGGGCAAGTCCTTCAGCTTGCTAGGGCAGCTCATCTGCTTTGAAAACTTCTCATATCCTTGAGGGTTTAGGTATGCTCTGAAGGATGCTGAAGAAAGGACCTGATGAGCTTTTAGGATTCTGAGTCCTGCTTAGATCCAGGTCACACTGAGACGGTGACATGCTCTGAGTTCTTAGCTGAGCTGCTGGTGATGAACCCCCAGAGCTGCTGTTTCACAGCTGGAGAAGCAACCTGAAATTCTTCCTGAACTAATGCATGGCTCTTCCAGCTTTGGGCTTCTTTTTGGTCTTTTTTTCCGTTGACATTTAAAGCTATATTGTTAAATAGAATAGGGGGCAACAGCCTCAAATTGCTCCAGGGGAGTTTTAAATTGATATTAAGAAAATTTCTTCCCTTGAAGGGTTGACAAACATTGGAACAGGCTGCCCAGGGAAGTGAGACTATCCCTGGAGAGATTTAAAAGCCATGTGGATGTGTCACTTGCGGGCGTGTTTAGTGGTGGCCTTGGTAGTGCTGGGGTAATGGTTTGACTCGATGAACGTAGAGGGCTTTTCCATCCTAAATTATTCCATTATTCTCTATTATAAGGTATTTTGCTGTCTAACTGAGATGTTAATTTTATATGACAGATGACTGTGGGGAAGGAATGATGCTTAGACATAGATTGGGGGATTGTTTACATACCAAAGAGTTTATGTAAGTCAGTGAATGTGCATATTTCCTTTCCAAAGTGACAAGTAAACATGTGTCTTGCAGCCAGACCCTCAGAAGCCCTTAGTGGGAGACTTCTGTGCAACAGGATTCATTTAACAAATAGTCATTCTCAGCGTTTGTATGTCTACTGTGGGGACAAGTTCTGGTTTTCGGTTCTCCTGGCAGATTGAAACCATGAAGTGAGTGGAGTGCTGCAGAGTGGGAAGAAGAGTCTCTGTGCCTCTCTGTAGATGGCTCCCAGCAGCCCAGTTCTGGGGGTTGCAACCCATCTGAGGGAGGAAAGCTGCCAGGGAGCCCTGTGTGCTACTGGGCCAGGCTCAGAGCTGGGAAGAACCAGAGGCAAGGCATTCCCTCTGCTGTGACCCATGGAAGGCAAGGAGACACACGAGACGGCTGCCACCACTGAACTATTCTGGCAGTGTGGAGACACTACTCAGCCTGACCCAATTCCTTTCCCCTTCCCCTGGATTGTGGTGAGCATTCCAGTTTCTCAGCTTTGGTGCTCTAGACTTCTGCAAGAAGTTCATCCCTTACTTGAATGGTTTCTGCTTAAAAATGTTTTTCTTGGTGCCATTTAGAAAATGACACAATTACAAATGATACAGGCAAAAGTGAAGGGATGGAGAGAGCCGCTTCCAGCTGACTCGCCAGTTACCAAAGTAAACAGTGATCTAATGAAGCTTTTGAGAGGCTTATTTGACCATGAAAAACTTGCTGTATCTTTCTTTTTAAATCGGCATTTCAATCCAAACCATGCTTTTTAGAAATAGAACCAAAATGTTTCAATATCCTCTTTTTTTTCTGGGTTGGCTCTGTCAGATAAGCTATTTTGCAGTCTTATTTTCTGCTTCATTTTCTCACTGCCTCCTTGTACGACAGAGTCCTGCAACAGCCCAGGTTAGAAGGGACCTCGAAAAAATCATCTGATCCAACTTCTCAAGCAGAGCCTCACCAGGAGTAAGAAATGTGTCTGATAGGTAGAAATAAAAAATGAATTATTTAGAGTCTTCACTGTTTAAGTTGGTAATAGATTTTTAAAAAGACCAAAACGTTCACATTAACATTCACTGGAACACTAGTAACAGCTTCTTAGAACATCCTTAAATGGATGTTTTAACTTCAGCTAATCGATGCTTCTTTACTCACAGTGGTATTTGAGGCATCACTGGACCCTTGTTTGAGTTCTAGGGTTGATATTCCCAACTGGATGTTGTCAGAGTGAATAATTGGTGTAGACGGACAGTGTTATCTGCTATAACATTCCATGCTCTGTCAACTGCATATGGATTAGTTCTGTGAAGTGGAGACTTAGCTGGAATGATGCAGAGATTTGAATTTACAATTGTAATGCCTGAAAGGACAAGGTTGGGGTTTCTAATGGTTTTACACTGGTAATCTTTTAGCAATTCACTTTATAGTGGAATACTTGGAGGGAAGCTGGGGTCTGTTCTAACTGAAGTCGGTAAAAACTCTGTCAGTTACTTGGAAAGAAGGCAGATGCATTTTTAGTAGTAAAAAGGAAAAAGAGATTATTTTAGGTACCGAGTAACCTCATGCAGAATATCTGAATTTTGTACTGAATATGACACTTCTTTCTCCCAGCAGCTGGCCTCAGATTACTTGATTTTTGTTATGTTTGGAAATCTGCATTCTCAAACGATGGCAGATGGATATATCCTAAAGCTTTTTATATTATTGAAATTATGATATTCATGAACATGTATGCATATGATGTATATGGGTGCAGACACACGGAGGTCATCTCCTAGAACCTTGGTTTAATTCTCCTAGAATTTTCAAAATGAAACTTTTTTCTTCCTTGTGTTCTATTGAGGAAGCTTAGTATGAACACTGAAGAGACTCTATTTAGTAGCTTTTGAATTATGAAAGCGTAGGTAGGTCTGAGTTTAGTTCTATCTTTTCCCTTTGTTTAGGGCTAACTGAGTAATTATGTGGTTTGCTGATATTTTGCTGAGCAGAATGTAATTAATGTTTCAAAGATTGTGTCTGGCATCTAAAGGAATTCTAGCTGAGTCTTTACTTTTATGTGTTTCTTTTAGGGAAAAAGGCCTAAAACTTACCACACGGTGTTTGAGCTTCATATCCAACACTGATGTTTTGTCCCAGGCCATGTAACTTCCTCCAGTCTAAGAAACCTCCGTAGATCCATTTAAAACTAATACACCACAGCGCATCTGTGGTCAGATGGAGAGACACCGAGGTAGTCAGAGGGCTGGAGCACCTCTCCTGTGGGGAAAGGCTGAGAGCATTGGGATTGGTCAGCCTGGAGATGAGAAGCTTCGTGGTGATCTAATTGTGGCCTTGCAGTACCTTAGGGGAGCCTGCAGGAAAGATGGAGAGAGATTGTTTGCAAGGGATGGAGTGACAGGACAAGGGAGAATGACTTCCCGCTGCCAGAGGGTAGTGTTGATTAAATATTAGGAAGGAGTTGTTCCCTGTGAGGGTGGTGAGCCCTGGCACAGGGTGCCCAGAGAAGCTGCAGCTGCCTCATCCCTGGAAGTGTCCAAGGCCAGTGTGGACAGGACTTGGAGCAACCTGGGATAGTGGAAATGTCCATGCCCAAGGGATGGAACTAGAAGAACTTAAAGATCCCTTCCCACCTAAGGTTATGATTCTATGATAATTTAATATAATTTTATCTTCTACCACGTGAAAGCAAACCCACAACCTAAGCTTGTTAAAGAGCAGGATAGGGTGACTATGGGAACATACTCTGGGAAGTTCTTGTGTTCCCATGGTCTCTTGGCAATTATAAGCACTGATGGATTAGTGCCATGGTCTCCATAAAGCTTTTTAGGAGAACAGCTTCTTGAAGAAAACACTGACTACTGCTATATTAATAAGTGGGGGTAATTACCCCCGTACAATACCATTCTTGCCTTGGGACTTCGGTATGTGCTATGTAACGGGGATGTAGAATGTTTCCCCTCATCCCAGACTGAGCAGTCTGGGTTATCCTGCTCCCAGAATCCTCAGGTTGCTGGTGGTGACTTTATTTGCTTACAGGGTCTGCTTTTGTGTAGCTGTGGGTGCTGAGTGCATTAGGAATTCCATATCCTTTGGGAAAGCAATGCAGCTGCACTTTCAGCAGGAAAGAGCCAGTTGCTTTTCAGTTTGCTCATGTCTCAAGATCAGAAAGTTGACTTGGCTTCAGTAAGGTAGCTCTCTCCTAGGATCTTCCAAATCTTTTTGAGGGAACTTATCTGGGAATATAATCTTCCTAGCAAAAGAAGCTTTTGATTAGCCATTGTCATATAATTAATCTATCCTGCAAATAAAAGAAGCTGTGACTTTTTTTGTCAGTCAGCCTCTGGACCTCTCTTATGGTGAGGTACGTATGGGGACCCGAGTGGGAGCCCAAGTTCCATGAAGAAGGAGAGGAGCTTTCTGATGAGGCTGTGGTACCCTGCAATGCCAGGAGGCTCCCAACGGTGGAGCTTAGATATTCCTGGCTGGCAGTGGCGTGGACAGCAGCTCAAAATCAATCATGCTAGCTGTCACGGTAAATAAGTTCATTTTGTAATGCAATATTAGGTATAAATTATGAATTAAAAATTGCGTTTTAAATCTTGCTTGATTTGACTTCAGCATGGTAAGGTAATTAATCAGAAAGCAGCACTGTGAAATGAGTAGTTGCATTCGTTCCTGCCCAATTTGTCAATGCATGTTCCTTATCCAGTGCCATTACAAGTGTAGAAGGAGCAGAGCCAAAATACACAGACTCAGAGATGAGATAGAAAAAGACCTGGACTGAACTGGAGTTCAGTCTAGAGAAAGAATTTAAAGAGCATTATGAACGGAATTTTACTCTGTTTGGCCTGTTGTTAACAAGGGGAAATAAACACAAACAGAAAGTGAGCTGATGACCTTTTCAGATGTTCAGTGGGAGCTGGGAGTGCAGGCCAGCTCCAGGATCCGGCACTGCTCCCAGGCTGGACAGTAAGGAAGCTGTGTCTGCAATCCTTATCAGCTGTTTGTCCTTTGCTGTAGGCTGAGCAAAGCAAATCGCTCAAAGCTTTTTCCCCTTGTGTCTGCTGGTGCCTGTTGTTGTTGCAAAAGCAAAGCAGCCCCATGAATGCCTGCAGTAGTGGCAATGCTGGACAGGCAAGCACAACCCCAAAGCTCTGGGCACGCAGGAGATGCAGGAGAACACAGACTGCAGTCTTGGACATACTCAGTGGGATGGAGCTCAAGCTCAAGGCTTGGATGTCAGGGACCACCTAGTTGTAAGGGCTTCCCATAATCTCTGTGGCTTGCTCAGCTCTTGGCCTCTCTCAGGGCCTGTCAGCTGAGTTGCCAGCCATGGCTGTGTGTTGGGAATTGATTTGGCAGTCATCCACGGTGGGCTGGCCAGAGGCAATAGAGTCATCTCAGACACGATGCTGTGGCCCCCGCTGGAAACAGACCTCCAGCACTGTGCAAAAGACTTAGGCGGGGAGGAGGAAGGTGGGGCTGCTCCAGATTTCAGCATTGAGTATATTTGCTTTTCCCCAGAAAGGGAAAAACTTTGCTTTGTGTCATTCTTTTTGGGACATTTAATAGCCACTGAAGTCACTTTAAATCTGAACCACATGGACTCAAATTTTCTGGTATCTTTGCCCATAGTTGTGCACTAGCAATAGACAAAACCTTCTGGCCTCACAGTGGAGCTAGAGGAGATGTTCAGGTGGATTTGTTCCTCAGAACAATAACAAGCTCTATTTCTATTTCATTTAAACTTTCTTTTTCTCATTTCCAGCCTAAGGGAGTAGGTTTTTTGATTAGGATTCCATGGTTAGTGTGATGTGCCACTCATGCAAAGGGCTTGAGAAGCTCCAAGACTGTTTTGTGCATCACCCATTTAAGAGAACGTTTGTAGCAAATCTGGATTTATTTTAACCATCTCTGGGTAGAGGAGGTTACTCTGCACATCCTGTGGTTTGTGACTGTAGTTCTCAGAAGGTGGAGCAAACAGTGTGCTGGCTGTTACTACGCTGGCAAATCTGTCCCTGGTTTTTATTGTTTCTTACTGCATGTGGTTAATAACTTTCAGTCAACTGCACTTGAGGCTCATAAGCTAAACTTAGTTGCTTGTTGCAGTGGACAAAAGATGAAAATATTAGATTTTATCCACTGCGTGTTTCCAAGTGAGTTTTTCTTTTCCAGAAATGAAGCATGTATAATGCTTTTTTTGGTCATTGTTATTTTCCTTAAAAAAAATAAAATCATGAGTTCATAACTATTAAAGCAATGTGCTAAGGCACACTACGAATAAAGCTTGTGTTAAGTCTTTGGTCACTGAGTTTCAGCCAGCCTCTGGCTGCTGTCCTGAGGTGAACAGTTTGATGCATGAGGATGGTGGCCCTTGCTGTCCTTGAGGATGGAGCTTCATCAACTCCACTGGTGCTGGGCTGGGCTGCTGAGCAGGGCTCTGCAATTCCCAGCATGATCTATCTGGTTTGTCTGTGAACAGCCAACTGAAAAACTGGGTGAAAAACTGTGAGCAGTCATGCGGCTGAAAAAATATTTAAAAAATAAAGAAGTGAGTGTGTTAAGGAAATGTGAGCTTGCTGGGCTGGTTTGCTCATTTCTTTCTGGTTAATAATCTGGTAAAAGTTGCTCACTGCAGTTTCTGGCTCTGCAAAAAATTAATTATAGCCAGATTAGAATCTGAAAGCACCTGACTCATGAGGGAATATAATTTAGGAAGAAACTGTAGATTACTATATGTTCTAGTGCTAAACATCTTGATTTACTCAGTGCTCCCTGAATCCATTGGGATGGTCTTTCCAATGGGACGTGTGTTAGCTGTGGGGCACTCATAACTGTAGGCAGCATCTCCAGTGCTGACTGTGCTCCTGGAAAAATTCATCAAGGTTTTTATCTACACAGCTCCCATCATCTGAATGGGGTGTCTTTCACTTCAGAGCATGAAGCAGAAGGCTTTAAGTTTGATCTTTGGTGGTTGGTGCTATTTTTCTAGCTTATATTTTCAGTGTCAGCTGTTTGGTTTGGTAGTCTACAATAGAAATTTGCAATCAGTTAAAATGGAGCAGCATTTTTTTATGCATTAAACCATAATGCTATAAAACAGCTTCTGTTCCTGTGTGTATGTGTTTGTCAGCTGTGTGAGGAACAAAATTATTCATGGTCATTTTAGATGGCAGTTACAAGTAGTTTTCTTTTATGTAGTCTCACCCATGTGATGACTCTCCCTTAAGAGGAAGGAGAGTCCTCTGAAGCACTTCCAGAGGCAGCTCGTGAGGGGTCTGTAGTGGGAAGAGCCTGCAGGACCCAATCGCTGTTGGAAAATTGCAGGTTTCTGCTTCTGTGCCCTCAGGATGGACAGCTGGCTGGAGCCTGACTGGGAACAGGTCTACCATTGTTCTTATACTTTGAATTCTTGGAAGTAGCTGCTTCTAAAGGTCTTCGGAGGCATTATAAGCAGAGCTTTGCAATGGATTGGATACTGTTATTGTCTTTCTCTGAGAAGAATATTAAATCAGATAAATCTTAGTGCTCAGCACCCTTAGTAAATGGCTCTTAGGGAAGAGCTACATGAGCTTCTTTTGGCAGGGATCTTGGTTTAGGCATTTCAGCTGTCCCATCTGATTACTCCTAATCCTTCAGCATCTCTTCATTTGCAGTGAAAATTATTTGATATACATGTACTCGCACGCACATCTGTAAATGGGCAGGTGAGGATTTGCATATATGAGTATGTGAAACCCATATTAGTCCTCTGATCTCAAAAACTGTCAGAATTGCCACAGCCCAGTACTAGACTTGTCAGTCCACTTCATAAATAAAAAAGAATGTGGAAGATAATTCTCACTCAGTTTTTTTCTGTGTATACTGTTTAATGAAAAGATAACTAAATATACTAATAACTATAATATTAGTTTTTATTAGGATATTATTAATGTAGTTATATAATGTAACATAGTGTAATTATTTTGGTATTACAAACAAGATAATAATGTTGTTATTGGAATATCAAGGATTTGTTGCTGTGGTAGGATTTTTCTGTGGTAGGTTTTGGGGTTTTGTTTTTTCTCTTTTTCATTTGTAGTGTCATAGTTTTGACATTTATATTTCTTTGGAAGTATTCAAAGACGGAGGCTTTTTGGGGGGATATCTTTGCTTTATTTATTAATTTAGTTAGTTTTGATCCTGGATATGGCTTTGTGTCAGGAAGACATCTTTGCTGTGAATTAGTAGAAGGAATTCTGTGGGTGAGAGCACTACACAAAGTTTAGCATCTCTGCCAAAATTCCTTCAGCTACTAAGTATCAGTTAGAGCTTTTTTATTCCTTCTGGAACAAACAAATCCAGTGTTCTGAATTGATGAGAGGTAGGCAAAAGACTTCCATATTCCTTTGCTAGATCTCCTAAAGCACCCAGCTGTCCATAGCTGACATTTGGTGCAGATGTGTTCTGTGGTCAGGACTAGGGGAGTGCCAAATATGCAATCACTGTCAGTGGTAATTATAGATGATTGTGTGTCATGGGGAAATCTGTGGTTTTCCCAATGTGCTTGCTGCTCAGCGAGTACATAAACTTGTGGCCATTTGAGGTGTGGCAGAAAGCCATGGAAAAACAGCAGGGCCTTTTGGAATGGCCAGTTTCTCAGACTGCTGCAGGCTTTTCTCCTTATTTACCAATGAGATGGTTTTTACAAGACTTGTCCCAGAAGGGAAGTATCAAAATCCTTGATCTGTGTGTTACTCAGTCTTATGTTGTAGTAGTTGTTTAATTGCTTAGGTACAAACTCACATGCCACAGTGGCTACGTCAAGTTTTGTGATTCTAGTTTCGAAACTCAGGGATGTGCATCCATTCCTTTAAAACATTTCCTTTCTGCTATTACCAGTTTATTTGTGTGCAACATTGACTGTTGGATACCTGAGTCAGTCTGGAAGAGCTGACATTTACACTGTACTTGTGAGGCCAGAGGGTTGAGTTGGTGCCTCACAAAGACTTGCTGCCATTCTGGGACTGTGAGGTTTTTCACCTTTGCACAGCTCCCTCTAGGTGATCATGAAAGTTTGGAGTAGTGAGCAACACAGAGACCCCCACAACAAACCAGTTGCAAGTATTCCCATATTGGTCCCTAAAAATGGATTCAGATTGCAGCATGAGAATGGAAAACCACACCTCCCCACTGCTGGAAGCATCCAAGCCAGGTTGGACGAGCTTGGAGCAACCTGGGATAGTGGAAGGTGTCCTTGCCCATGGCAGAGGGTGAGACTGGATGGGCTGTAAGGTCCCTTTTAACCCAAACCACTCTGTGATTCTGTATTTTGTTAGAGGATTCCATGTATCAAGCTTCAGGTAAAGAACTAATGAAACATAATATTTTCTTCTGCTTGGTGTGTTTATAGATTGTAGTTTCTGAGTGAATATTCTGTTTAAGCTATGCTTGTTATGTAAGTTTAAAGCACTTCTCATAATGCCCTCTCACTTTTTTATATTCTGGACACTTTGAAGGCCTGTGTTTACCTATGCTGGTGAAACAGCCTTACTTGGGCTGCACTTGGAGGACACAGAATGAGGATGAAAGAAACTGAAGCTGGTGAAGGCTATTAAAGCTTTTCTGACAGGCAGGTTACATAAGCTGGTGGCATAGCAGTATGCGAAGGACAGCTGCTGGGTTTTTTGGGACAAGCTGGTGAGTGTTCAGGTCATGAGGAGGAGCACCATCACCGTTCAGATGTCGCCTTGGTTCTGGAATCAGCTGACCTGGCATGGCTCCTGCGTGGTTCTCCGCTCTGTCATGCCCACAGCACTTGATGCTGACCATGCCAGGCTCCTGTGACCCGGATGGCATTTCCCAGCTGAGCTGTTTGTTGAGCCCTCAGCAGGGGGTGGCCGGAGCTGTGATCCTGCAGGAAACTTGCTGGGCTCTGCTAGGCATTGGAAATGCTGAAGCCAGTCCGTGTGCCTGTGGGAGAACAAGGCTGAGTTCTCAGCCATCTGACCTTATGGGCTGTTTTAGCTTAACTGAAGGAGTGTTGTTTTTCAGATCTTTATTTCATAGGGTAAGAAATACTTTCCAAATAATTTACTGCTCTAGACTGAAACACTGAATCCCTCAATGGATGGGAATAACAGAGCTAATGGGGGTTACTGTGTGGATAAACTCCAGTCAGTGATGTGCTTTAGAACAGTGCTTGGCAAGGGGAAGATTGGAAGCAAAACAGTTTGGAGGTAGCTTTATTGCAGGTATTTGCTTTAAAGGGTACCCAATGGAGAATTGTGCCAGGTAGAGTGAGAGCACAGCAGGATGAGGTATGTGAAGGAACAGTGAGTCCTTATAATGGCCCTTTTAATGATAGTGCTGCATTTTAGTACATGGCATTCACAGATAAATTACTCACAGGCATACAAAAACCCCCTAAGGACAGTTTAATATTCTAGAAGAGGTTTTGTGTGATCTCGTGGGTGACTTTAAAAGAAATTAAACCAAAAGATACTCATAAATAGAGCTTGTACAGCAAATACTGGTATGATTAGAGTGATTTACTGACGGCAGTTGTTGTAACTCCAATGAAATAAAACTTTGGACTGTTTAAAAAAGAAGAATGTCTGTATTATATGGAAGATAAGTGCATATTAACTTTTTATAGAGCTTGGAAAGTGTTGTGAGGTCTGCTGAGGCAGCACTTCCCTCTAAGCTGCAGCTGTATTAAATTGGCAGTGCTACGGTTTCATGCTTGGCTTTTACCATGACAGCAGAATTGTGCCCCATTTGGTCTGTTGGGACTCAGCTGATCTTTTTGAGTGCTTTGGAGCACTCAGCTGGCAGAAATCTCTTCATTTTTGTGTATTTATTTTCTGATTTTTGGCGTAGCACCATGATTGTGCTTGCTGAGCTGGGTGAGTGCCCATAGCTAGGGCACCCAGCCAGGCAAAGAATGAAGGGCACTGGTGCCAAGGCAGATTGAGGTGAACAGGCAGGAAATCACCGCATAGGAACCAGCTGGCTGGAATCACATTTGATACCAATCAGGAAGGCAGCTGTGTGAGGGGCAGAGGGACAGATCTGTGGGATTGGGAAATGCTCACATATGTGCTGCTATTACACACCCCAGGTGACTTCACTTGGACGTCCTGCCCTTCCTCAATAGACAAAGACATGGCAAATGCCATAAATAAAGTTGTTTCTGCTTTGGTTTTTTCTGGCAGATCCTGCTGGATGTGCTGGGATTTGGGATAGGACTCACACTAGGATTTTTCTGGAGGTACCTTTTTTTCAGGGAACAGATGTGGCGCATATCTTTTTTTTCTTTCTTTTCTTTACAGTAGTAGAATTGCAAAGAATATGTATTCTGTCCAGAGAGGCCTCTTCATGTTTACCTAGAATCACAAAATTGTGGAATGGTTTGAGTTGAAAGGCACCTTAAATTAGTTTCGTTTCACCATCTGCCATGGGCAGGGACACCTTCCACTATCACAGGTTACTCCAAGCCCCATCCAACCTGGCCCTAGATACTTCCAGGGATCCAGGGGCAGCCACAGCTTCTCTGAGCGCTCTGTGCCAGGGCCTCCCCACCCTCACAGGGAAAAATTGATCCCCAATATCTAATATTTTTAAGTTTTAAGCCATTCCCCCTTGTTCTATCCTTCCAGGCCCTTTTCTGAACTCCCTCTCCAACTCTGTTGGAGCTTCTTTAGGCACTGAAAAGCTGCTATAAGGTTTTCCCAAAGCCTCTTATTCTCCAGTCTGAAGAGCCTCTTTCTGGTAAAATACATAATTTCTTGGTTCAGCAATATTTGGTCTGGGAATTTTTGTTCCCTTTTTATTACTAAGAACTATTAAAGGTTTGATCAAAATCAAAAGTGAAAGACTTTAAGTGTCTTAAACATTTTTAGGCACGTAGAGGCTGGTAATACTGGAATGATATTAAAGTTACCAGATTTAAAATAATAGTTTTCAGTACTGGTAATATCATTCTCTACTGTTTTTTTCTGTTCAATGCTCTTAGTATCTTTTTTTGTTTGTTTGTTTTTTACTACCTTATGTCTTTTGATAACTCTGTGTTTTCTTTCTATTTCATTCTAGAAATTGGTCCAGTAACAATAACCACAGATCCCAAGAAATTTCAATTTGAACTTAGGGAGCTTTACGTTCAGGTGAGTAACTTGTTTCTTATCTGTTTCTAGCAAAGACTGTTTCCTCAGGCTAATCTTTCCTCTTCTGCTGATATTGCTGAAAGCGTTCATGAAGACGTAGATAATTTATCTCTGTCATTTTGCCTGCACAAACTTTCATCCTAGTCTTCCTGCTCATCCTAATTTAGGATTATGATTAATTCCTTTGTCTTAGTTTACATCATTGTGTGGAGACACAGTTTGGTAACACAAAAAGGAATAGTTAGGTAATCCTAACATTTAGTTGGCATTTTCATTAGTCCCGCCACTTGTCCAGACACTTTTATTGACTTTTACTGTGTTCTGGAAATTATATTCCATTAACACAATTTAAACAAGAGGACAGTAAGACCCATCAAGTTTTCCATAGGCACTGCTTTCCCTGCTGTTCATTACTTGGCATGTACTGATTCAAAGGCTTCTTATATCTTGAGTGGGAAGGGACGCACAGGTGTATCCCGTCCTGGCCCTGTCCAGACACCCCAACAATCCCACCCTGTGCATCCCTGAGAGCATTGTTGAAATGCTCCTGGAGCTCTGGCAGCCTTGGGGCTGGGCCTGTTCCCTGGAGTGCCTGTTCAGTGCCCAGCATTCCCTGGGAGAAGAACCTTTTCCTGAGACCCAACCTGACTCTGCCCTGATACAGCTCCAGCTGTTCCTTCAGGTGATAGAAAGAAAGGGGGAAGTATTAGAATGGGATTGTCCTTACTGACAGAACAAATGTTCCTATTGTCCTGTCTTTAACCAAGGAAAATGCTTCTGACCTGTGGCAAACCTTGGTGGTATCATTCGTGCCAGACAGGTTCTCCCTCAGAAACTGGCACATGATGTAATTCCTGTAGTAACTGATGGCTTGAAGATTACTTTAGAAGTTGGCAGAAGGTTTGAAATCCAGAGAAAACAATAGCTTTTGCAGTTTTCTCCTTTTTGGGGGAATTTAAGCTTCAAAATTCCATCCAGTTTTCATGTTTTGTTTCCTCAGTAGTTATACTGGACAGTAATTGCATCTGTTTCTAAAAGGTGGATGATTTAGGTGAAGCTTTTAGGAATTTCAAAGCCTTTATTTCTAATCAAGTTGTTTAAAAGTTTCTATCTATTAAATTTTAGATTTCTTTCTTTAATGCTGGTTGATCCCATATTTCATAATTACTTTCAAGATACACTCATTCTGCTATATGAAGGCTGTCCCTGACTTGTATGAATCCATTTTTTTTTTAAAGGACCAAAAGAGAAATCAAAAAATGATTAGAACAGAACTGATAGGTCATCTTGCAGTAGAGAAAACGTGAACACTGTCTACAGGTTTGTTACCAGTGTTTTTCCAAAAAGACTGATAAAAGATGCATGAGTGAATGTTGTGGAGGTAGCGGAAATTTTCAGTTGGTTTCATTTTGAGAAAGGGCATGGACCAAATATTCTCATTAATGAACAAAGCTAAAATTAAGGTGAAGAGGAATTATTTCAAAGCATCTTGTATATATACATTATATGAAACACATTATATCAAAATATGCTCAACTTGTCCTCCATTCCTCCAAAACCTTGTTTTCCATTCTTCTATCACAGAATAGTTGAAAGTTCTTTTGGCTGACATTTGACAAATGTACATTGGGCTGTGTACATTTCACTGCAGAAACGGGGCTCTGTTTCTTTTACATTCAAAGTGATACAGGACATGCTCCCTGCATACAGGATCAGCTTAGGAGGTATCACCTATATTTCATCTGTAATTACCTGTGAATCATTCTTATGGGTGGTGCGATAAGAACATGGACTAGGGCAGCAATGGCTCTGTAGTGGGTTTTTTTGTTGTTGTTTTTGGTAGGTTTTGTTTTGTTTTTGTGGTTAATCAGATTTTTTTTGTGTGTTTCTGTGGGCCTGTTCAAACTGAAGAGAAAATGTAAGTTCCTGAGCTTCACTCACCTTAGCTTTTCCAGAAAGCTTCATAAGGTAGCTGTATTTAATTTCAATTTGGAGAGAAAGGCAGGAAATACTGAATGGAATTTTTTCTACTTTTTTATTTAAGAAAGTCAATACTAAGTGTTAAGTGTTAGGAAGCAATTCTGCCTGTGAAGGTGGGGAGGCCCTGGCACAGAGTGCTCAGAGAAGCTGTGGCTGCCTCTGGATCCCTGGAAGTATCTGAGGCCAGGTTGGATGGGGCTTGGAGCAACCTGCGACAGTGGAAGGTCTCCCTGCCCATGGCAGGGGGGGTGGCACTGGATGGGCTTTAAGGCCCTTGCAATCCAAACCATTCCATGATGATGATGTTTTGTTGTTCTACCATCTTCCTTTTAAGAGTATTCTATATTATAGGAATGAAACCATTTAGCCCAGCAGTGCTTTTCGTGTTCTTTGTAGAAAACAGATGCTGCCATATAGAATATTACGAGATGATAATCAAGTAGACTTGAAATGCGAATAGAAATTTTTCTGCTCCAAATAAGTGTCTATAAAAATTAGCTATTATTTTGACTTTGCTCAAAAATTAAAGCTTTATGTGAGTCTTCTGCTGAAAGAACTTGGATATACTGATGTGTCCCATTGGACTATATAGGCATTGCCAAAATAAAGTTCTGATGTGTGTCAAAAATCTTCTTGGAAAGTTCTGTCTTGAATACAGGCTGTCTGGAGTCTACCGCTTGCTTTTCCCATAAAAGTAAGGCTAAACTTAGGAGAACTGACTTTGAAAAACAACAGTGGTTCTTATATGACTTACAGACAAACGGTGACCACGTGCTTATTCTTTTGCATAGATGATAAATTATTGATATTCTTGCTTTGAAATCAGATTAAGGATAATGATAGATTAAACTTGTTCCTAATGTGAACATTTCACTGAGGACAAACAAAATTTTTAAGTGTGAAGGCCTGCTCTCCTTTTGCCTTCTTCTTTCGCAGCATGTGTAGATTTGTATATACATATGTGTGAAGGCATGTTGATTGCAAAAATAAAATAAATCAATTTTATGTTTAATATTGAATGTGCAGAGATCTGTTGTAGATGACAGAGCAGGTTTTACAGTTTGTATGAGCTCTTTGGAAAGTTCTGTCTCCAGTATGCCAAGTTAATTTTTATGCAAGTCAGTGAGCTTTTACTTAAACAGTATTTTCCCCAAATTCTTAATTTAGGGAGAGAAACAAATCCTTTCCTATAAAGTCATATTTGGAAGCTTTTTGATTGAACACATGATCTGAAAAACCTCCAGCTCCACAGCTGCTGCAGTGCAGAGCTGTGGGAACACAGCACCTGTGCCCTCTGCTGAGCTCCCTATCCCAGGGTGCAGTCCATGGCAGGTTCTTGCTGCTCTGTTGTCCAGATGTGCTCCTGGAGCTGGGCACTGCCTGTGTGGGATCATTTCCCATCTGTCTGTGCCCCTGACCTCCTGTGACTGCTGTGTGCTACCAGAGCAGGGGAGTTGTCAGCCAGCAAGGGAGCATGTGAGTGTGAGAAATGGGGTGTCACAGGAGCTGAGCGCAACATGGATAAGACTGACTGTGACACCAGTCAACATCAGGACTCTTTCTTTGACTTCATTTTCCCTTTAGAATTGTTGCAGTTGCTGCTTGTGAGTGTGTGACAGCACTCTGCAGGAATCATAAAATCTTTAGGATGGAGAAGGTGAATAAATGATTAGAGGCTGTGGAAGTATCTTGAATATCTTGAATATCCCAAAAGGAAGAAACTTATTTTGTATGGATTTTTTTCTTGAAAGAAAGAAGTTTTGTTTTATTTCTACTTGTGAACAGGGTGGTGGAGACTGTCCAGAGATGAGCATTGGGGCAATAAAGATTGCTCTAGAAATTTCCCTGCCTGGCTCTTTCATCTATGTATTTACTGATGCCCGATCCAAGGATTACAGGCTGACCCATGAAGTGCTTCAACTCATCCAACAGAAACAGTCACAGGTACTGAGGGGACTTGCATTCCCAGGTGGGCTGTGTGTTTAATGCTCTGTTTTCTCAATGACAAACGGTAGAATTCTCCTGTGTGAAATGTGGTGAAGTCTTTTTACAGAAGGGATCATAATACTGCATTCTAAGGATTTTAAAAGTTTTTGTAATATAGTAAACTGATCTGGTTAAGGAAAAACTTAGTGGAATATTCCTTTTATTATTGTGAATTAAATAATGCAACTGAATCTATGTGGTTTTGGCAGCTTATTACTTATGTGGGTTTTTTTATGTTGTTCTAAAAGAAGTATTGTGTGAATAACTGGGCTGATTGATATTTAAAGGGATTTTTCTCTGTTCCTTTTCTTCTGCACTGCATTTTCCATCATTACTGAGTGCAATGCCTCTGTCCATGCTGAGTGACAAACCCATCCCAAGATACACATTCTTCTGTTGTCTTGCCTTAATGCTGCCATGGCAGTGTTTTCCGCACCTATGTACCATGTGTTCAGTGATTTACTGATTTTTCTTTAATCCAGGTGGTATTTGTACTGACTGGAGACTGTGATGACAGAGATCATATTGGTTACAAGGTCTATGAAGAAATTGCCTCAACAAGTTCTGGTCAAGTTTTTCACTTGGATAAAAAACAAGTTAATGAGGTAACTTAGCTTGAGTTTTGCAATAGATAAAGAAAACAAGGCAAGAGTTATACTCTAAATCTTTAAGAGACCTGGTGGTGGGTTATGTTGCGAAAGGGGAACTTCTAAATGTTCTGCTCTTATTATGGGGACTCTGTTCCACCTTTCCCTTCCTTCCTTTTGCCATCTTCTTACATTAGGGAAGTGTGAAGTGCCACATCTCCCCAGAAGCTCCCCAACTTCCCTCTGCCTCTGCCAGAAGGCTCTGCTTAGCCCAGTGGCTTTTCTGCTCAGAACAAGAGCACAGTATCAGCTTTAAATGAGCATTTTGTGAGGAAGCAAAGGATTGCTACTTAACCTGGACAAAAATGTTCCCCCATAAGATAGATAATGTGAACTCCCAGGTTGTAAAAGTAACTTTTTAATTGAGGTTATTGCTGCAATACTTTTACCGCCTTTACTGCCTTCCTGGTAACTGTGGTTCCTGACCCACAGCCATGAATAACTATTTCCTTTGGGAAATTCAGTGAGTCTCATACAGAAATGAAACTGAGAAAACAG
Organism: Petroica traversi; assembly: GCA_025920805.1. Classification (NCBI taxonomy): domain Eukaryota; kingdom Metazoa; phylum Chordata; class Aves; order Passeriformes; family Petroicidae; genus Petroica; species Petroica traversi. The sequence goes on from JAHLSL010000200.1 coordinate 1,021,355, forward strand.
TTTGGAGAAAGGTGAAATCACATGGTATTTATCTGGAGAGCTGGAATTGTTTATAAATATTGTAAACATTCCTCTTTGAATTCCCAGGGTAGGCAATAACTAGCTGAGGTTTTTAAATAAAAATTTACTCTGATTTGTTCCTTCTTCTTTCTGTCCTAAAATTTGGACAATGATAAATGTTGGAGATAAACTGCATTTTTCTACGGCTGTTGCCTAGAAAAATTGAAGTTCTCTTTGGGAATGATAGACGCTATTGGCAGTGATGTGAAGGTGATCAAAAGGAGAAAATTCGCTGGAAGATTTCTCCTCCAAAAGTTAGGTTAAAATTTGGAGGAATTTCACAGTGACGCTCCATGTAATCTCTTTCTACATAAGGGATCATCATGGAATGAGATGGTCTTTAAGGGCCCTTCCAACCCAATCAATTCTGTGACCCTGTGATACTGCCAGTGGAGAATGCTCTTTGCCAGGACTGGAGTTCTAGTGTAAAGTTTGGTTGAGATTTTGTTTTCTTCTGCTTTTGGGAGGTGGAAGTGAGCAGATAAAGCCATTTGTAGGTGCTAAACAGCACCATGTTCTGGAGCAGAGCTGGCACAAGCTACTTTCCTTGCTGTCTGATGCTGCTTTCTCAACTTGGCACTTCCCTGTTTCTTAGAGCACCAGCTTCTTCCTGGAAGGATAGACTACCTTGGAATTTTGGGTAAGGTTTTAAGCAGGGGATTTCAGTAACTGCTTTCACCCCCTTCCAACTTCATCTCAACATTTCTTTTGAGTAAATCATCGTAAAATTGTAAAATGTCCTGGGTTGCAAGATATCTTGAAGATGATCTCATTCCACCCCCTGCCATGGACAGGGACACTTTCCACTGTCCTGGGTTGCTTCAAGGCCCATCCAACCTCACGTTAGACACTTCCAGAGATGGGGGAGCCACAGCTTCCCCAGGTACCCTGTGCCAGGGCTTCACCACCTCTGCACAAGAGCAGAGGGTGAATTCAGTAGGTGATAATTTTGCAGCGTTTTTTTGAGAGGGAGGGAAAAATACAGCCTATGGCTACTGGAAAGAGATGCTTAAACAGTGTAAGAGATTGCCTAAGGTGGGAAAAAAGCAAACTCTAAACCATTTTGAGAAGTCTTCCACAATAACTGCTGAACAATTTGTGTTAAAGCCAAATCCAAAAGACTCTGCAATTTTAGTGATTATTAACCTTACATAAATCTGTGTCTGGGCCAAGTGTCTGAGAAAATGAGTTGACCAAATTGCTGCCATCCCAAAGAAAACCTCTGCGGTTTCAGTTCTGGATCAGCATTGATTCCAAAAAGTACATCCACCAGTGGGTGGATGCAAACAAACAGGACATCTTGCAGAGACCTGATCAGCCGTTAATGGGATAGCCCTCAGGCAGGATTCAGCAGTAATAAAACAATCACACTTGCTCTCCTTTTTCTCAGAGGAGTCAATGATGTGTAAAGAATGCAGTAATAAATGCTGAAGCACACTCACCGTTGTGGGCTCAGAGTTAACCAATGCTGGATTGGGGATTAGGGAATAGCTACAAAGTTCCTGCTGAGTACCCTGCCAAACCAACGGCTTGTTTTGTTAAAACATTTTGGTTATTCTACGTCCTAAAAACCCAAACAAAGCTATTTTTAATGTATAAAGTTTCAAACCATTCCTCTTGTTCTTGCCCTTTGAGCATTAAGTGCAGAATGAAGCAATATTCTAAGCTAGATACAAGGAAACACAGCAAAACAGTACTTGATACGCATCCAATGCTTGTGTACTGAGAAGACTATGAAAACTTGGTGTCTTTTTTTTTACTTCTGAAAAACATGTTCTTATTTAAAGTACTACAGTTAACTTGGGCAAAATTATTAGTGATTGACAAAGTTTTGTGGGTTCAGTCCAGCAAAGCATGGCATACACAAATATCTCCACTTATCTGCTGAAGGAAGCTTATCTTAGAGTCTGGGATGAGCGCCTGTTGGGGTGGCTGAGTCCACCTCAGGAGCTACCAAGGAGCCAAGATGTCCCGAAACAGCAGAGAAACAGTGGTGGGACTGCTCTGAAGTTTGAAATACCCCTAAGAATTAAGTGGTTTCTCCCTAGGCTATCTCACCTTGATATGTTAATCCTCCTGTGTTCATTGGCCTTGACCTGTTCCCTCACTGCACCCCTCCCTTCTCCCCAATAGTGGTCACTGTATCCCCCTGCCCTCTCTCTGCCCCGTGCCCCCTGACCATTGGCCGAGTGTCCCTATAACAAGGGATGCTCAGGGTCATTTGCTCTCTAACGCCCATGAAACCCTCTGGAATAAATGTTTCTGGAACTCTACACGTCTAAGCACTCTGTGTTTCTGAATCTCTGGTAATGCATGAGCTATCCAGCAAGTGGGTGAGTGTGTGCAGCTGCCAGCCAACAGCAGGGGTAGGAAGGGTCTGCCTGCACAGTACCCTGATGTACCCTGCAGTACTGGTTGGAGTGATCTCTCAGAGTGGTAGAGACACTTGTGGTAAATGCAGAGACCTTATCCACCCCACACCACTCACAGCGTTAAGAGTCCTGTTTTTACAAACTCACTCTAATTTTCCTCACATTCTCATGTATCTAATGCACAGAAATCAATCTACAAACACCAGAAGTTTATGTCCAAAACAGAGACAGAGGAGTCTTGTAACTCCTCTGTTACAGGCCATGGGTCTCTCAAATTTTTGGAGGATGCAGCTTCCTTTTTATCCTAATTTCCCAACCACATGTCCTCTCTCTTTTCCCATTGGCTGAGGTATTCAAGAGGCAATGACTTTCCAAAAACACCTAATACCTAAGACCCCTCCTTTGTCCTTCCCTTGTGTCACTCAGTGGAATTCCTTATGGAATTTATGGTTCATCTCATTGTTTCTTTCATCTTCAAATATTCAGTTTTATTTATCAGCAGACCTTTGGTTTGTTTGTAAATGCAAATCTCCCTCATTCCATTAATCAATCAATGGAATCCTCCCCATTGTTTCTTTTATCTCTCAGTGCTAGTTTTATCTACCAGCAAGACCCACAGTTTGTTTGTAAAGCCAAGTTCCTCATTCCTTTCAAGAATATTTGTCTAGTTAGAATATTAAGGCCCCATCCCTGGGAGTGTTCAAGGCCCATGTTAGGGCTCTAAACAGCCTGGACTATTAAAAGGTGTCCCTGCCTATGACAGGGAAGTGAGACAAGATGAGCTTTACCATGATAGGATCGTAATATTCTGAAAGGTTGTCTCCAGTGTCTTGTAAAGCCTTTATCAAAGTGTTTTATCAAAGCACTGAAGTCCTGGTTTTGAAAAATGTTTCTTTAGGGTGAGAATTCTCTGGGTACTTTTGTAGACTCAGGGCTTAATTTGCAATAATTGCTTGGAATTTAAATGAATCACAGAATCTCAGAATATCCTGAGCTGGAGGGGATCCTTGGAATCTGCAAGGATTGAGTTCAACCCCTGGCCATGCCCAGATACTCAAAAAATCCCACCCTGTGCATCCCTGGGGGCATTGTCTCCCAATGCTCCTCAAGCTCTGGCAGCCTTGGGGCCAGGCCTGTTCCCTGGGGTGCCTGTTCAGTACCTCAGCACCCTGTGTGGGAAGAACCTTTTCCTGAACTCCAGCCTCACCCTCCCTGACAAGCTCCAGCCCTTCCCTCAGGTTCTGTTGTCATGGCATTGAGAATATGCATCAAACATGGGTTAAATTCCCTGCTAGGAGCAGTTTCTCTATTTTCATAACCGTGTCCATTTTCCATAAGGTACTAATTTTGACTTTAATTGAAGTCACATTACACCACACCTAATTATCCCTCTGTAAGGAAATTCCTGTGATGCCCTAAGGTTTGTACTGATGCCAGAGTGGGTGTTAAGATGAACTGTGATGGTCAGCAGAATGTGAATATGGTTCTGTGGAAAATAGTGGAGATTTATTAGTCATTGGCTGTTCAGGTCATGGCTCCAGGTCATTTTGGTTTTTTGTGGCAAAAATGAGTCAGTCCTGTGTCTGATGAACTGGACTGATCAGTGTGGATAGAGCTTGGAGTTCAGAAGGACTGAGCTGGTGAGTGGTCTTTTTCCATTTCTTTTAGAGTTGAAGTACTTAATTTTTCTTACTTCTAACCTTTCAGCAAGAAGGGAAAAAATTCTTTCCTTAGACTGCCTAAAAATACATCTTCCCTCCTGATTTTTAAAATAAGTAGAAATGGGTCTTCCATATACAGCACATTGATGGGTAGAGAACTGAGAATGACGGAGGGGTGCAGCTTTGACTTTGATGGAAGAAGGGAGTGTTGTTGAATGACTTGAAATCAGGATGAACTTATATGGGAAAAAAATAGAGTTTGAAATTGAGTGAGAAGCCTGTGAATGAAAGGGATACTGTGGATGAGATAAGATTGAGGGCAGACTGAAGACAACACCGGTGACAGAACGTTTAGAAGGGATGGTACAAAAGGGGTTGTTGTTGTGGGGAAGGTGCTGAAGGTTATCATCTCTAAGATCACAGGGAATGGGGCCTGGTGGTGTTCAATCACGAGTGCTCTGCTGTAAACAGAGGTCCCTAAACCCACTGGAGAACATCCCATTTCTGCTGGCTCTTAGTCCTCCCAGGGGATGGCAACCCAAGGATTACACCAACACAGCTCGGGTTGGAGTTACAGGTGCCTGCTGTGTATGACCAGTGTGTGTTTGGATGATGCTGCAGAGGAAGCAATTTGAAATCTTGTTTAACTCAGTTAAAGATGTAAAAGGCCCCTCCACTGTTTTTCAAGGACACAGTGCAGGTGACAAAGTCAAAAGTTGAAAATTGCAGTTTAGAATGAAGGTTTCTTGCATATCCCTGTTTTCTTGCCTTTTCTTCTCCCTCGTCCCAAACAGACATTATCATTTTCATAGAAAAAGGAGGAATGGTTTCATGGGAGAAGCCCATGAAGATACATAATGTACACTGAATGCCAAACAAAGAAGGGAAAAACAAACAGCTATGACAGGTCTTTCTCTGTTTTCTATGGAATTTGGAGTCTTTGGAAAAATAAACCATGATCAAGTACCTAAGGTCTGTCATAAAGCAACTGCAGAAGGGCTTTTGGAAGGCAGTTGAAAGCAGGCAGGCTTAATTGTTGTGGTTCCTAACTTTGAAGGGCTTAAGATCCAAGACTAAAACTTTTCAGTCATGTGGTTTTCATACATGTTATAGTTATATATATAATTCATGTTTTATTTTTACAGTATTATTTTCTCATGCACTGTCTCAGTTATATTTTCTGATGTACATTTAAAAACATTATTAGAATATTTTTCCTCTTTGGGTCTAAGTATGAACCTAAATCTACTTAAGCAATGGAACAGTTAACCTGAAATCCCATTGCTTTGACTGCTTGAGAAATATTCTTGAGTCCCAGAAGAAACAAATGGTAATAGAGGCCATGCTCCACAGATTTTCCAGGTTTGAGCATGCATTCCAAGAAATTACCTGACAATGGGGCAGGTTGCAAGAGCAATATTTCTGGGGAAATATTATAAATCATTGTTGTATTTGCCCTTCCCCCTCTAATAATATTCATCACGTCACATTTTGGCAGAACAACAAAAACTGCTGTTTTGGGGACTTTCTGTAAAGGTCCCAGAGGAGAAAAAAACCTACTTCTAAACCAGTGCAAACCTCATTGGAATGACAGGGCTGGGAAATGGATATCCCAGTATTGCCTATTGAACTTATACAAGCAAGTTGCAGACAGCTGTGTTGTTCTGCTGCCTTCCATTTTCAGTTTTGATCTTGAAAAACTCTCAGAAACTGCAGTTCACATGAGTTCACTGAATTTTGCAATCCATTTAAAAACTTATCTGTGGAGGTGAGATTCTGGACTTAAATGGGAACTTTACATATACCTCATACAAAAAAGTCTCGTGCTCAACTCACTGAGAGTAGAACATTGAAATTTTTTTGGAAACATTTTTGGACCCAGATATATAATTTCTAAAGTAGAACTTATATTTGGATCATTTTGAAGCCTTATGATTCCTTTTCCAGGCATGTCTAAAACAAACACATTTTGCTCCCTAGCTGATGTCACCAGCTGTTGCACAAACCCCAGTTCTGTGTTGGGCCATGTTACTGCAGGGCTTTGAGCAGCACAGGCAGTTCTACTGTGATTTTTTGGGCGTGTTCTTTTGCAAACATGCCCAAGCACCTTTTTCATGCACACACTTGGTGAGGGGACACCTGGTCAGTGCTGTCTCACCCTGTGCTGGGAGCACTCAACATTACTCAGGTGGGGCATTCCTAAAAGTGGAGGGGGAATCATGAATGAAAACCTGCCCCCACCATTTCAAATGTTTTCAATGATGCCCTTCTCTTATTTAAACTTATTTCATCTTTGCACAAAGGTTGCTGGGCATTCATACTGTAACATGAGAACAAGTACACTTTTATAGGAGGCTGGAATCTAGTTTCTATCACAGAGTAATCTCATATACAAACCTATGACATATTTCCTATTTTTAATGGATAAAGTAGGCAAGTTATGCCCAGTAAACGAGAGGAATTAGATTCTTTTGGCCAGTGTGTTGAATTGGGTCCTAGGTTGAAGGACTTACCTCAGAGACCTGCAATACTGAGGGGTAATGCCTCCAGGTTAGTTTACTGTTGGTTTCTAAGTCTTGAACTGACATAATCACAAGATGATTTTTCTTTACAAGATGTTTCTCTATGCCTCCGTGGTCAACTGCAACTTAAAATCACAGTTCAGTATTACTGTGAGTCTCATTCACTTTGTTATACAGCCCCAATATTACTTCAGTAGGGTTTATAAAATATGCTGCAGCTCTGTGATGTACAGAGGTGATTCAAAATCATATAGTTTGACAAACTAGGTGTGTTTCTGGGGAGGTTGGGTTGGTTGTGGTGAATTTCCTTTGGCAGATTGTTCGAACTCCCTCTCAGCCATTCACTCACCCCTTGCAAAAGAGGAATGGGTTGAGGAAGCTTCTGGGCTGAGATAACGACAGGGAAATCACTAGTTTTTGAGGGCAAGACAAAGTTGACTTAAGGAAAATTAATTTGTTGCCAGTTAAAATAGACATTTAATTATTCCTTCAGGCAATGGAAAGCAAAGAAAGTAGGAACACCTTTGCCTTCCCTTGCCCAACTCAACTTCTCCCCCAGTTTCTCCTCCCTTCTCCAGTGCCACTAGGAATGGGGTTGTGGTTAGTACACAAGGGTTTCTCTTGGCTGCTCTTCCTCCTCACACCCTTCCTGTCCTTCACTGTGGGCTCTTCCATGAGCTGCTGTCCTGTCCTTGGTGTGGGCCTCCATGTCCTGTAAGGACATACCTTCTAAAGATATGTTACCCTCCAGTTCCACATCTGTGCTGTTCCTAACAGTAATTTCTATTTGGTGTTTTAGAGGAAAAAAACCCTGGAAAAGTCTGTAGATAGCAATTACTCAGTACATCTGGATGAGGAAATTTTCCTTGTTGCTTCATGCAACTAATAATTGACCAGAAATGCCCACAGGTTTGTGTCCATAATTCCTTTTTCAAGGTACCTGTGGTTCTTGTGTAGAGGTGTATCCAGGGGTGATTGTTTACTCGTTTAGATACCATGCGGACCATGGCTTTGCTAGTATCTTCTATTAAAGTTGCATTTCCTTTAAGTGTTCACATTTTAAAAACTAAATTTATATGGAATCTCTACAAGTAGAGACAAGCATTTCAGCAGAAAATATTTCAAAAGCCAGTCTGCTGACAGTATAGTAATAACTGTTCTTTTCCCTTCTAGGTGTTAAAATGGGTTGAAGAAGCAGTTCAAGCCTCCAAAGTGCATCTCTTGTCTACAGACCATCCATCCATTGCTGTAAATACTTGGCAGATCCCTTTTGATCCCAGTCTGAAGGAAGTTACAGTGTCTTTGAGTGGTCCTTCGCCAGTAATTGAGATTCATAATCCTTTAGGTGAAGCATTTCATACTTTCTTTGTGATAGTGGAAAAAGGGAAGGAAAAATCCCTTCTGATATTTTAGTTTTTCCCCAATATTCCATGACCTTTTTTCACTTTAAAGAAACTGGAAAACTTCCTTATTCTGTCCTCTTCATCTCACCTTCATCTTTGTTACTATTTACCCTTGCATTCTGAATTGGTGGACACTTTTGCCTTTCATCTGTTCATGTATTCCCTGAGCCATCATTTAAGGATTGTATATGATTGTTGGATTTTTTGTGAGGGACGTTCAACCATGGTCTGGCTTTTTTGAACTGTAAGAACGTTCAGATCAAAACCTGTCTCCTCTGCCCATCTCCAAGTGAGTAGTGTGTGACAGGGAATGCAATGACAGATTTGGAACTAATTTGTAATTGTAGCTATTTTGAACAAATCTGTTATTTATTATTGTGTTAATGCCTTAGGAATTTGGAACAGCACTTCAGAACAGAAATAAATTTCGATCATATTTTGTATTCTCTGAATGACTTTTGCCTAAGGATATAGCTTAAGTTTTAGTAACTTGGAAATATTTTATGCACAGGATGGGTTCCCAGCTATATGGTCTTGTCTGTCCTGCACTGAGGCATTCTTGTTTACAGGAAAGAGATTCGCTCAGTGTCTGTGTTCAAGCCATGGCAGTACTCATCCTGGGTGCAAGTGTCAGCTTCACTATAGCTGTGACCCCACCTCTGTTTACCTTTCTCATTGGTCAGCTCCATGCATCTAAATCAATGGGGTTCCACTGAAATTACTCAAGGCATGTCTCATAGGTTTAAATGGGCACTGAAAATAGGCATTGGGACATCCCAGTCTCCACTTCCTCTTTCCCTCTTTTCCTGCTGTGAAAGAGCCAGATGGGTTTTAGGACTGATGGTTCCTCAAAGTCAGCCTTGAGAGGCAATTCCTGCACACAAGCACCCACGTATAAACAAATGTTTTCAGTATTCTGTCAAAGAATTATAGGGAATTTTGACTGTTGTAAATGTCATTGACTGGTAAGTAGTGAGCAAATCAAGTATCAGAAATACATTGGTACAAAACAGCAATATTGTATTTATTTTGGGTTTTTTTAAGCAATAGTGTGTTTACTCCAACCTGTATTTACTTCCTGATTCTGTTTTTCCAGGCAAGCAGCTCAGTAAGGAATCAGGACTGAATGAATTACTAAATATCCACAACTCTGCAAAGGTAGTAAATGTCAAAGATCCAGAGCCTGGAACATGGAAGATTAAGGTATGGTTATTGCAGAACTCATGTATGATTGTCCTGTAGCATATAAGGGAATTGTATAAGGATTTACTATGTTATTTATCATAGATTCTCACAACTGAGTCTGTGTTACAATAAATGTCCTGTGATCTTGTATTTAATATTGTTGTATTAATATTTATGTAGTAACCTGCATGATCCCAGCTTTCTTAAATAGATGTGGAAACAGTCCTACTGGTGTCGATCCCTTCTGACTGAACCTGTTCTATTGAAACAGTGTAAACACTCTATCATCATTTTTGGAGGGGAAGGCACTTGGGTGAGGCATATTATAGGCAGTGCTGAATGGTTCCTGCTGTGCTTTGTCCCTGCCCTAAGCACAGAGGTGCTTTGAAAAGGATCATTAATTCACACACAGCCTGGGGGAAGCTGTTGATCCTGCTGCAGAACTGTATCTACAAAAGCATGTTGAGCTCAGCAGCTCTGGGTAGAATTGTTTAAATGTTTTTCTAGGACTGGGGACTTATCAAACGGAGGGGCAGGAACTTTTTATATGGGCAGATATGAATGGTACAAGAGGGAAAGGTTTTAAACTGCCAGAGGGCAGGGCTGGATGGGCTGTTGGGAAGGAATTGTTCCCTGTGAGGGTGGTGAGGCCCTGGCACAGGTTGTCCAAAGAAGCTGTGGCTGTCCCTGGATCCCTGGAAGTGTCCAAGGCCAGGCTGGACGGGGCTTGGAGCAACCTGGCATAGTGGAAGGTGTCCCTGCCTATGGCAGGGGGGTGGCATTGGGTGACCTTTTAAGGTCCCTTCCAATTCCATGATTCTATGACCAAAAATGCTGAAAACTCCAGTACAGAGAACCTGATGGGCTGCTAAACATAAAAAAAGAAAAAGGTTTGGGTCATTCTGGACATGGTAACGTGGGCCAAATTGAGTCCTGAGACCTCTTCCTATGGTCAGTGTCTTAGGATTCACTTCTGTCACTTGTTGGAGACTTTTAGGGTGAGGGATTAGAGCAGCAAAAATCCAGTGCTCTGCAGCCCAGAGGGACAGTGCAGGAAGATCTCTGTGTGGTCCTGGCTGTGTGATATCAGCTGAGCCACTGGTGTGTACCAGTGCCCAAGTGCTGCAGGAAGTGCTGGGGACGAGTACCGTGCTTGGTGTGGGACACTTGCAGAGCCAACAGTCCCCTTGTGCTGAGGCTACCACTTGTGTTCCAGTGCAACGAAAGATGAGTCGGCTAGGCAAATGTCCATCCTGGATGGACAATGAGGTTTTGAAGGAATTTACGAACAAAAAGAGAATATAACATCTTTGGAAGGAGGGTCAGGTCTCTCAGGAAGTATTTAAGAAGGCTGCTAGGGCATGTAGGAAAAAAATTAGGGAGGCCAAAGCTCAGTTTGAACTCAATTTGGCAACTTTTGTAAAGGACAATAAAAAATGTTTTTACAAATATATTATGACAAAAGGAAGGGTAAGACTGACCTTTGTTGTCTATTGGATGCAGAAGGGAATTTAGTAACTGCAGATGAGAAGAAGGTGTAAGTGCTTAATGACTTCTTTGCCTCGGTCTTTATTGGAAAGACACATGGTGCTCAGGACAACCGTCCTCCTGGGTTGGTAGATCGTGTCAAGAAGAAGGATGGTCCCCCTGTTATCCAAGAGAAGGCAGTCAGGGAACTGCTGAGCTGCTTGGATATTTATAAATCTATGGGACTAGATGGGATCCATCCCAGGGTGATAAGGGAACTGGCAGATGAGCTTGCAAAGCCACTCTCCATTGTTTACCAGCATTCCTGGCTCACTGGTGAGGTTCCAGATGACTGGAAGCTGGCTAATGTGATGCCCATTCATAAAAAGGGTAAGGAGGAGGATCCTGGTAATTACAGGCCGGTTAACCTCGGTACCAGAGAAGGTTATGGAACAGTTTATATTGAGTGCTATTACACAGCACCTACAGGATAGGCAGGGGATTAGACCCAGCCAGCATGGGTTTAGAAGGGGTAGGTCATATTTGATCAACCTGGTCTCTTTTTATGACCAGGTAACCAGCCTGGTGGATGCAGGAAAGGCTGTAGATAAAGGCTGTCTATTTAGACCTCAGCAAAGCCTTTGACCCTGTTTCCCACAGCATACGCCTGGAAAAGCTGGCAGCCTACAGCTTGGACAGGTACACTCTTTGCTGCATTAAGAACTGGCTGGATAGCCGGGCCCAGAGAGTGGTGGTGAATGGTGCTTCATCCAGCTGGCGGCCAGTCACCAGTGGTGTCTCTCAGGGGTCTGTGTTGGGACCAGTTCTGTTTAATATTTTTATTGATGACATGGACAAGGGTATTGAATCTTTCATTAATAACTTTGCAGATGACACTAAGCTGGGAGCATGTGTCGATCTGTTGGAAGGTAGGAGGGCTCTGCAGAGAGACCTGAAATGGTTGGTTGGATGGGCAGAGTCCAATAAGATGAAGTTCAATAAGTCCAAGTGCCAAGTCCTGCATTTTGGCCACAATAACCCCCTGCAACGCTATAGGCTGGGGACAGAGTGGCTGGACAGTGCCCAGGCAGAAAGAGACTAGGGGGTGCTGGTCAACAGCTGACTCAACATGAGCCAGCAGTGTGCCCAGGTGGCCAAAAAGGCCAATAGCATCCTGGTCCGTATCAGCAATAGCTGGCCAGCAGGAGCAGGGAAGTCATTCTTCCCCTATACTCGGCACTGGTGAGGCCACACCTTGAGTGCTGTGTCCAGTTCTGGGCCCCTCAGTCCAGGAAGGACGTGGAGACGCTAGAACATGTCCAGAGAAGGGCAACAAGGCTGGTGAGGGGCTTGGAACACAAGCCCTGTGAGGAACGTCTGAGGGAACTGGAGTTATTTAGCCTGGAGAAAAGGAGACTTAGAGGCAACCTTATCACTCTCCACAACTTCTTGAAAGGTGGTTGTAGTGAGGTGGGGGTTGGTCTCCTTTTCCAGGCAACAGCTGGCAGAACAAGAGGACACAGTCTTAAGTTGCACCAAGGAAAATATAGGTTGGATGTCAGGAAAAAGTTTTTTACAGAAAGAGTGATAAAATATTGGAATTGTCTACTCGGGGAGGTGGAGGAATCACCATCACTGGATGTGTTTAAAAAGAGATTGGATGTGGCACTCCGTGCCATGATTTAGTTTAGTTGAGATGTTGGGACATGGGTTGGACTCTATGATCTTGAAGGTCTCTTCCAACCTGGTGATTCTGTGTGTCATCCACTCCTGGCAGCAGGACAGCAGCCTTGCCAAGCCATCAGGCTGCTCCTGCAGGCATGGCATGGGAGTTTTTTGGGGGTTGGGAGGTTTTTTTTTTGTTTTTTTCCTAAGGTCAGCATAATGCTGTCTCGAGCTCTATGGAGAGCATGAATAAAACTTTCAAATTGACATATTTTAGGTAAAAAAAAAAAAGAGTATCTCTTGAATATGTAGTTGAAAGATTTTAATCTAACTTTTATGAGCAAGCTGGGTCATGCGTTTCTTCATAGATATCTGTATTTTGGGCAATTTTTTGATGTTGTTTGCAAGATAGGAAAGCATCTGTCACAAATACGTATTTGCTCATTTGATTATACTCATCCAGCCTGGGAGGGGAAACACTAATGTACAGTCTCTGTAATCCATGTTCAACTACAAATAGTGAGAAGAGACCTAAAGATAATAATTGGAAAGTAGTCCTGTGTGATAAAACTAATTCCTGATGTTTGCCTAAAGACCCTCAGATCCTAGACATGACAGTGAGAGATGTGTTAATTGTTATTAGAAAATGGTAAAATTTTATAAGGTTATTTTGGCCTTAAAACTCGCAAATACCCAAAGGTCTGAGTAATTCATAAAGAGAAATGATTTCTATGAATTGTTTACTCAGCTTTAGTCACTGGCTTGGTTTATTTACACAAAGATTTTAAGACTTAAGCATTGTGAAAATTTTATTCACACCATAAACTCCTTAATACAGATGCACCAAGCTATAAAAACAGAACTTTATTGCTGAGTTTGTCTAATGAAATTTTAACTGGCAATTAATGCTTGATACCTTGTTTGGCACAATATTTCTTTGTATTGTTAACAGTTGTCTCATACAAAAAAGGCTTTAGTGGTGCTATTTCTGAGGTGAAAGGCTAACCAAATAGAAGGAAATATGTTGTTTTAATTAGATATTCATCTATTTGTCTAATGCCTGACCCAAGACTGTTATTTATAAGAAACAACTTATATTGATACTCACATACAGTGATGACAGAGTGATCTACTCTGGAGTAACCTCTCTTCCAGAGAGCTGCAGGAATTTGAGAATGGATCTGGTGAAACTCCAGGGAAACTCAGTGGAAGCTTCCAGACACCTGAAGGTTGTAGAAGTAGGTGAGGAAGAAAAGCCATGGGTTCCTGTGCACCTTTGGCAAGCAGCAGTTGACCTTTCTTTCTCTGCAGAGAATCATAGGAAGTAACTTGTAATTACTTTGATTTATCTTCTTTAAGATGAAAGACTTGCATCAAAGCAGCTGTACTCTCCAGAACCTGAAGCTTGAGCTGTTCAAGGGTGATGGATGGGTGGGGGGTGGTTCTAATTTGTTTTTTGCTGGTTGAAGAAGAATGGCAAGGTGAGGGTACAAGGGTATAGACCAGAGGGGAGAGATCCCTGTGCACCCTCTGCTTTCCAGCTGCACCCTTGGATGGGGAAGAGAAGCACTTCTAATGCATAGGTTTTTCTGTTCAGTTCTGATTCAGTCACCATTTTCTAGTAGTAGAGTTTGTAATGGTCAGGTTTTACCTCACAGAGCACTCCAATTGCAGGCACTGGCACATGACAAGGAGTTGTTGATTTGTTGGTATTGTGATTTACTTCCAAGACAAGCTGGCTCTCTTTGCTGACACCACAATTATAGGGCCCAGGATGTGCAAGCAAAGCTTTATTCAAGGTGCTTTTCCTACAACTTCAGCAATGAGGCTCCTCTGTGTGCTGCTGTTAACCACGCTGGAGCTTAGTGGCTGGCTCACCTTCTGTGCAGTCCCTGCAGTGCTGATTCCATGTTCTTGCTGTTTTGCAGATTTCAAGCAGCGGGAGGCACTCTGTGCGCATCACAGGGCTCAGCACCATTGACTTCCGGGCTGGCTTCTCCAGGAAGCCCACCTTAGACTTTAAAAAAACATCCAGCAGGCCCATTCAAGGTGCGTTTCCACTTTAGTCCATAAAGATCTTCTGGCCTCCAAAATCGAGTAGAGCTCTATGATTAGCTTTGTGATGACTCCAGGGATGCTGCCTGTTGGTTCCTGGGTGGGGGGCTTTGTATCTGTGTGACATAAACACAGATATTTTTAACTATGCCTCAAAATTGCACTGCTCTATGGGTTATTTTTGGAGACTCAGAAAAAGGTCTTGACCCTGGAGTGGGGTGAAGAGTTAATAAAGAAGGTGTTTTTTTCAGAAACAGCTGTTGGAAATCAGTAATTTAAACTCTTCCCACCTGGGTCTCTTCACAGCTAATAAGCAGAACACAGCTCAGCACAATTTAGCCTTTCCTTACCCGTACCCAAGGGCTGGACCTGAGCGCTGCATTCATGGAGTAGTGAGCCATAGAGATGGAATTTAATCTTTCATGTTTTAATTATCTGTTTTCTTTAGCAATTAAAAGAAAGTGTTTCTGTTTTTCTAGGGATTCCTACTTTTGTGCTGCTGAATACCACAGGGATCCTTCTTCCAGCTAGAGTAGACAGACTGGAACTTCTGAGTATTACAGGGGAACTCCTTAAGACCTTGCCTGTGAAACACTATCCTGACAGAAAGCCCTATGGACTATGGAATATTTCTGACTTCATTCCACCAGATGAAGCTTTTTTTGTTAAAATAACGGGTTATGACAAGAACAATTATCTTTTTCAGAGAGTTTCAAGTGTTTCGTTTTCTAGTATTACTCCTGGTAAGAGACTTTAATTTGAATTGTCCATTTGTCTCATCTGAATCAGTTAGAATTGAGATCTTGTATGCTTTTATAACTTACGCAAGTACTTTCTGTGCTGTTTCCATCCAAAATTCTGTCTCTGATTCATAGTGGTCAGTACCTACTAAGTGGAGCTTTATCAGAAAAGGAGCTTCCTTTCAATAAAAGGAAAGGATAGGATGTGTGTTGTCAGGTGTTAATGAACTTTCTGGGGAACGTTTTCTTTCTTCAGATGCCCCCAAAGTTACAATGCCCATGAAGACTCCAGGGTATTATCTACAGCCAGGCTCTGTTCCTTGTCGTGTTGAAAGCCTTTTACCTTTTACTCAGCATTTTATTAAAAATGGAGTAAAACTGGGAGTGGATCAGTTCTTCAAGTAAGTAATGACCTTTTTTCACAATGCTGCTTCATTTCCTATTTATCGCTTATAATTTCAGTTGTTATTTACTGCTGTGTGCTACCTACAACCTGCTACTTCCAGTCTGTTATTTTTGGTGCTGTTCATCAGGAAAGCTGTATTTTATGGCGATCTTGATAATATATATATATATAGGGAGTTATATTTATGTATGATATGTAGAGGAGGGTGTACACTATGTACATGTGATGGGATTTATAAGGTTCTGACCAAAATTTTCCTCACATGTGTGCTCTGAAATTATGATAAACTGGGTCTAAAGGTCTAGAGGGCAAATGGTTTTACTTTATATTTTTAAAAGTTATGCAAAATTGGTAATTAGCTTTGTTTATGAAACACATCTCTCACTCTGGCCCAGTGAGGACTGGGCATTCACTAATTTGTTCATTTTTTAATGCCTTTAATGAATGGTCTAGAAGTATGTCCTATGACCTGCCCTAGAAACTTTCATCTTCCAAAAATCTCTGAAAAAAGGAAAATTTATGTGGGATATATCAGATTTCTGTACAGAAAAAGAATTGTGTGTCCTTTCTCTGTAGGGTGAGAGAAGAATAATAAAAAATGTTAATCAGTTAAAAAACTCATTAAGTGCCCCTTTTGATTCTGTTTGTTAAGACCAAAAGGGAAGTGTGTACTAGCAAGCAGTGTCAACAGCCTCCTGTGCAGCCCAAAGCCCCTCAGGAGCAAACTGAAGACTAAATTCTGCATTCCCCAATAGGCATAACATACCCAAATAAACATAATCTGCAGCCCCCTTGGGCACTACTGGCAATGGGAAATGCTGCAGCTTTGGTTTGGTTTGAGTTTTAATGAGGTGCCACTGAAAAATAGTCAGCCCCAGCACAGCACATACTTGGGCTGCTGTATAATGTTTTCCATTCCTTAGGTATCAAACCCCACGCTTCTTGTTCTTCACACATCCAGCACTGCTGATTCGGCTGCATTTTTCTTTTTCCTGTTACAGAGCAGATGAATGAACACATCATCCAAGTTAATTTAACAAAACATATCTCAAGCCAAGTATTGTTGATCACAGTTAAAAAGGTTCTATTTCAGCTTAGCTTGTTGGCCTCTTGTTTGTAGTGAAGTTCCAGGCAGGGTTTGCCTGGCTTAGAATTTCAGTGCAGATTTGAACTCTAGTGTTCCTCTGCATTGAATGAGTTTTGTTTTGGTGTCGTGATGTTTTTACTCAACTGTTTTAATATTTATTTCAAAACCGAGATGGTTTATGAGTTGAATATCATATTTCTGTTGTGACAGTTGTCTATGTGAAAATACCCTTAGAATGGCTACAGGTTCAGGGTTCATGAGGAGAAAAGACTTTGAAATTTAAATATTTTTTTACTTTGATTCCAGAGGTACTATCAGCTGCAATAATAATTCCTAATTTTAAATGAGTAACATATGTTAAGAAAAATAATTTTTTTGTGAAATTGTAACAGCTTTGTCTTTCTACATTTCTGCATCCTGTGGTAGTGTAGTAAGAAAATTTGGATTTTGCTTAGTACCCCAGTGCATTTTTGACCAGTCTGATGTAGGAGGTCAAGAACAGTAGTTGAGCACCTTGTTCCAATGGGGAATGAGTGGGAACTGAGCACTAAAGTGTCTTTACAATCCATTCTGTATTATAAATAGCAGATCCCTCCAATTCTGCAGGGATTAGAATCAGCAGAAATAAGACATGAAATTCTGACAAGAAAGGCAATTAATGTCATTAATCAAAATAACAATCATGATAATTGAAAAATTAACTCTTAATCAGCTGATATTTGTGGTTTCTGTTCAAGTCTAGTAAACCATGCAGAATATATCCCTCCAAACCGTATGCTAGAAAGTGAAATTATAGTTTTTATTTCTCCCTTTGTAAGCCACAGTGTGCTGCTGCTGAGTTCCTGTCTGGGTCTGGAGCATGGCAGTGGGGGTGTCCTGGAGGTGAGGTCAGACACAACCCCAGCACTACCATGCCCTCTGCAGCGACTGGGAATCAGGGTGTCATCTGGGCTTTAGCCTTTGAACGTTTGTAGTTCCCCAGCTGCCCAAACAGCCCAATCAGCAGACTACATGTACAGTAAAATGAATTTGGTAGGTAATGGAAGGTGCTGAGTTATCCCATGACATGTGCTGTGACTTATGTGCAGTTACACCTCCTCACCTGGTGCCCATGTGTGGAGCAGATGCCCTCAGCTGTGTGTTAGTCCTTACTGCCAGTGTCAGTTTGATTTTTTTTTTTTTAATTTTTCTTTTAATAATCCACCACAGGTCTTTGTTTTGCCAGGCTGTTCCAGGCCCCTGGACACATTTCCCTTTGTGCTTCTGTTCTCAAGGCTTCCGCATTTAACATCTAGTGTGTTGCACTAGTCAGGAAGGAAGTGGAACAGGATTGCCTAACTTCACTTTTAACGTACTTTCCATGAAATAGAATTATTTGGAAGAAACACTGCCTTATTCTTTAGTGCTGGTAGTTGCTGCCATGTCCATGTGCCAGCATTGAATTGGGAAATGTTGTAGATTTGATGTAGGATATATTAGGTTTTCTAGAGTAAGTATCAAGTAAGAGAGAACAAGTAGAAAGCTATTTAAGGTCATCATACACTGTTTTTATTTGTGGTGTGGTTGGATTGTCTGTCTCAGGGTACTACAGCTTTGAACTTCCATGTATATTCCAAATCTCTTGTTTCTTCTGTATCCTTTAAGGGCTGATAAATCAATCTATTCAGACAAACAAAGGGGTCATTAGTGTAGTGTTTTCCAGTAATGGGCAATGACTTGCCAAAGCTCTCAGATATTTTGGTGCTTATCAGTTTTATTTATGTGCCATAGCAATAGGCCATGGGGAGCACTGGGACACTGCAGAACCACTGATTTGCTCATTTATGTTGTCCTCTGTGTGACTGTAGCACCAGTAGTTTATAAAATGTGGTTTTGTATCATGAGAAACTGAGAATGTTTGTTTGTTTTGAAGCACATGTAAACAGTCTGTGTAGCTACAATTTTATTCCCTTCTTGCTTTCACATTGTGTGTGATACCAACATGGTGTTACTGCCCAGCAGCCATGGCCTTTCTGGGATCTAGTGAAAACCTGCAGTGGTTCTCTGCATTCCTGTACCTGTGTGTTTGGGAAGCTCAGGTGAGAGGATGAGACCTTGTTGCCTTTGCTGGTAAGAGGCATGGGTTTGCTACCACGTACTGCCTCTGCACAGAAATTTGCTTAGTGTCAAGGAATATCTCTTCATCAAGGAAGGTGGTAAGTACAACAGAGCACAAGCAGCTGAAGCAAATACACTGCCTTTGGGTATTGTGTGACAGCTGTTGACTTGTTAAAGGTTTATTTTTTGATGTGCAAGTGGGACATTCTGCAAAATCTTACAACAAAATAAAGTGACATCCAATTTGATTCATCAGAGGGTCTGTCTTGCTTCTTGATTGTGAAACTCTCCTGTGTGTAGTCAGGAAACCAAGCTGGTGTTGTTCTTGGTTCGTTGAAGGATTCAGTGAGTGCCCTTTTCTCCTGCAGAGAATCATCCAGCATGAGCTGGGACATTGCCCAGGTGTCCGTGTCCGACGAGGGCTTTTATGAGTGCGTGGCCACCAGCACTGCGGGGATGGGACGCGCACAGACGTTCCTTGATGTGTCAGGTGGGTCCCAGCATCCCTTCTGGGGTGAATTACTTGGGCTTGAACACTTAAGAAAGCACATGTGGCCGATAAAATACATTACCAGTTTTAAGTGTATTTTTAATTACTGGATTTTTTCCTCACCCATGTCCACAAGTGAGCTGAGGTTTAATCAACAAATCTGTTTTAAATATCAAAGTTGGTTTGGTTTTAGTTCCTGCTATCAGTTGGACTTGCAGAATAGATCTGACCTGTAGAATCTGAAACTTAAGTCTCAGATTTCAATTATCCTCATCTTTATTACCACTTTTAAGAATTTCAAGGCAATAGTTGAAATTTCCAACAATTTACTGAATTTTGTGTTGTAAAAAAGCAGAATTTTGAACACAACTTTCATACTTCCTTGTCTATCAGGTAACACATACATAAAATCAAGCCAACATATAAATGCTACAAAGTGAAATAAAAATGAGGAAGTAAAATCAATGAGGTAATTACATAGGGCTAATCACAAAAATAATTTTGAATAAACAGTTGGCTTATTTCTGTCTTTGGGAGGATGGATGAAACCCCTGCCTATACTATAGCAAATTTTGTTACCTAATTTTTCAGAGTTGCAGTGCAGATGGAGTGAGAGGGAAAAATAATTTCTGGTTTGTAACAAAGATCCATTCTATACAGCCTTGTGTTGGTTTTGATCAGATGTGAGTCTTGGAGCAAGTGAAAGCTGTTGCTGGCAAGCTGGAAAAACACTGGAGCAGTTAATTTTCTGTGACAGGGAAGAATGGGAGAACTCAAAACATTTTCATCTCAGGGTTTCATTTAATGGGTTGAAATTGAAGTTGTCTTACCTCCTGCAGTAGCTACTCCAGGTAAATTAAGTTGGATTATGAATCACAGAATCACAAACCAATTCAGGCTGGAGGGACTTTTAGAATTCACCTGGTCCAATTCACAACTCAAAGAGGATTAGCTTCCAAGTATGTTTGTGTTTTTCAGGAGCTTGTCCAATCAATCTTTAAATGTCCCCAAGGATGGGGATTTCACAAGTTCATGGGCGGCCTTCAGTGCTAACTACCCCCACTAGCAAAATATTTTGTATATCTGGTCAGAATTTCCCCTGCTGCATGTTGTGAACAAAGACTCTCTTCCTTTTTTTTTTTTCCCTCTCCTGTGCCCTGAGAACACTCTAATTGTGTATTCCCTAAAACAGCCCTTTCAGTAACTGAAGTAAGTGGCTCTATAACCCTTCACCTTCCCAGCTATGTTTCCAGGCAGATATGTCCTTCTATTCACAGGAAGTATTGAGTAGAATGGAACAGTAACGTCTGTGCTTACCCAAGTCCAGTTCTAGAGCACTACTTTATATTTCAGCAACAAAAATCCTTTAAGCAGGAAGGATATTCTCAGATGCTTGTTCAAACCATGACTTGGAGGGCAAGAAATTGTGAGCATAAAGATTCTCAGTCTGGAAGTTGCATCCATTCTCCTCATCAAAGAGAAATCTGAAAGAAAATCCTAATCTTTTGCTTGTGATGTTGGTAGCACTTGAAAGTCAAGAGTAGTAAGGGAAAAAAATCCCATGTCCCCTCATTTACAGAGCATGAGAGATGGCCTGGAACTGAATCACTGTGTAAACATGACAATTGTTCTGTTAGGAGACTTGCAGAGAATTAATGGGAGGGAGAGGCTTTGAAATCCTTGTGTACAAATATTTGCAAGAAGATTACTTGAAATTTCTTCTTGAAGCAAAGTAAACTATCTTTTCAAGTGGTTTTCGTTTACCCAGCTGACACAGTATATCACAGATAATGCGTTCTGGCAACTGCTGTGTGAAAGGTATTGGGGCTGTACCAACATTTTCTCATTTCACAGAAAGCAAACACTTGAGTTTGACTTTGTTTTACTCCTGTGAAATCTTTAAAATGTCAAATGACTTGTTAGCTTGGGCCAGTAAAGTGCTGGGGAGTGTGAGCACCACTATGGGCAGAGGCTGGGGTAGTCCAAAACTTGTGTTGTCCCACTAGACTGGCTGTCAAAAATGGGGATTCCAGTTCTGTACTGGCCTCATCTGTCTTTCCTGAGTTTAGGTAACATATTTAGTGATAAGCCTGTGGAAAACAGTAGAAGATTTGGTGTTTTTTTTCCCAAACACCCCAAACCTAAAATACGGATGAGAAACTCCATTCAGTAAGCAAGTATAGCTTTCCCTGACTATCCTCTGCATGGGTTAAAAAATCTATGGATTTGGCAATGGGGCGATTGCTGTTGGGACTGTGTTTGTGGGGAGGCAGAGCTGCACACCCAGTGCACAGTATTGTGCCGGGATCCAGCATGGAGCTTGTGAACCTCATCTGAGACCCGCCCCCCCAGGAGGCCTTGAGGAGGAGGATTTATGGCTGGTTCTGATCTTAGGAATAACTTTAACCCTTAAAACATACAGATATTTTTAAAATTCTATGTTATCCTTGCTTTTGTTAGGATAGTTGTGTTTTAGTGGGTACTGATAAAGATTTGGTCTTGCACTTACAGCAGTCTCATTTCTGCACAAGCATCCCACTCAAAGTTTTATTTTTAATGGGAATGCATAAAGTCATACATAGTTTATTTTCTTTCTGGAAATGTTGCCTCCTTGATCAGTAATATCTCAAGAAGGAGCGGCTGCTGCTATTTTAAGCATCTGTGGTTTCAAAGTTTAACTTCAGTAGAAAATTACGGCATCTGCTTTCTTCTGGGAGCATAATAGAAGCATATGAGAGGATTGGGAAGAAAGCAGATAACAACAAATACTGGGAGTTACAATGTAAAATATTTACTGGAAAAGATAATGAAATTGCAATAGATTTGAGTGGAAGTGAGAATTGAAGGATGGTCTACATAGTGACAGGGATTCCTCCTGCCTGACTGCCGGAACTCAACCCATGTACCTGGGGCGCCTGGTGTGCGGCAGCATGGGACTGCCCAAGGTCACTGTGGGCTCCCAAGAGCTGAGGCTGGGACCCCAGGGCCCCCAGGAGCTGGAGCCACTGGCATGGGGTTCCTAAACCCCTGGTCTGACTCCAGCAGCTGCCACCCAGTCTACTCACACCAGTCCCCCAGTAGCTGGCACTTGGTATTTGCGGGGATACAGAGGAGGGACAGGGATTGAGTTTACCCAGAGAGACTTAAAGAAGAGATTTACTAATGACTTAAAGGGATTACTAATGATCAAGCCAGGGCTGGGGCAGACAGGACACTGACTGCTGGTGCTTTACAGGGGATAGGGCCCTTTGATGCCCCATCCTGCCTATTCCTCCCTTTTCTCCTCTCTGATTCACTTCCTGGCATATTCCTTCATGAGTTCGCCAGCTGCCCCTCACCCCTACTGTAGCAGGGACCCTGGGTTTGTGTCCTTACCAGCTGCACAGTCCAGGCTGGCCCTTCTGTGCAATGAGGCTGGTAACTTTTGGTGCCCTTCAGTCAGCATGAAGGAAGAGTGGCTGTTGGCATTGTGTCTGCTGGCTGGCTGTCTGGGCTGTCCACGTACTGTGTTTATTACCTCCCCTTTTCTTATCCTATTTCACGAGGTCCTTAATCAAATAAGAACACGGATGCTTTCTCCTTCCTCATTTTCTTATAGAATCCATCATGAAAAGAACTCAGTAATGGAGCTAACACTAATAGTCTTAACTTGGTGCCATTGCTGCTGCTGAAAGAGTTTCCTACTAACATTTTTTTTCCATATAGCTCACAGGCCACCAGGTGGGGTGACACCTGGGGCAGAGATCAGACTTGGAGGCCTATGCTTGCTGGGCCTGTCTCCCTCCTGTTGCTGTGACACCGATCCCATGTTGGCTGTGCTCAAAGAACACAGAGTTGCCTCTTCTCATGCAGGATGTGATTGTTCATCTTACAGGATATGGTATTTTAAATATAACCACCAGGTGTGTCCTTGTGATGCCAGCTCCCGGCAGGTAGCTCAGCGTCAGAGAATGAGGCTGCCACCCTGGATTGTGTTTGTGGCTTCAGAATGGGAGATGAAACCAAATACTAAACCTGAATTATTAAATAATTCATTAAATCTAATATTTAACCCCTAAACCATTAGATAAATAATTAAATGTAGCAGTGGTTCAAGCCCAGAGAGTTACATACCCCCTGAGGAATTTTTGGAGGCCTAGAGAGTGAGTCCCCTCTGAAGCAGAGTTAGGTTTGGCCTTGGAAGGTGGGTCGAACTCTCTCTCCCTCCCCCCCCCCCGCCTTCTTCAGTTCAAAATGGTACCTTGTGTCTCCCCCTCTCCTCCCTTGCTCCTTCCTGATTAGGCCCTGACCCTCTATCCCTTCCCTGTTCCTCCCCCGTGCCATTCCAAGATAGGTTGTAACCCTCAGAATAAAAGCCTGATGCTTCGGCTATCCGGGGTCTTTCGCCCCTGAACCCAAACAGAGCAGACCATGGTGTGTCGTGTCTGATTTGGGATCCGGGCGAGGGACCACTCTCTCTATAGTTCTCCGGCTTTTGGGACAGTGGCCACCATCCCAGGGAAGTGCGGCTCGCAGCAAGGGGAAAAGAAGTCCCTAGCTGAAGTTAACTTGGCAAAAAGAAAACATTCAGAAAAAGCCGCCGGCTATCCCTGATGGTCAACTGTCTGGCCGCCACCACCGGCC
The DNA here is from genome assembly GCA_025920805.1 of Petroica traversi. Lineage (NCBI taxonomy): Eukaryota > Metazoa > Chordata > Aves > Passeriformes > Petroicidae > Petroica > Petroica traversi. Next base: position 1,045,188 of record JAHLSL010000200.1, read on the forward strand.
ACAATTAAATATTAAAATATTACAAATTTTTTTCATTCTGTAGTGTACCTAGAGTTGTTTATCAAGAATGCACAAATGCTGAAAGGTTGCTGAAGATGTCTCTCGTGCCTTTGTTCTCCATTCCTGCAGAGCCCCCACCAGTGCTCCAAGTGCCCGCTAATGTGACAGTGGTGCCTGGGGCCAGGGCGGTGCTGAGCTGCCTGGTGCTGAGCGCGGGGCGCTACAACCTGACATGGCAGCGGCATGGGCGTGATGCGCGCCTGCAGGACCCACTGCGGGTCCGCGTCCTGGCCAACCTGTCCCTGGAGGTGAGGCCAGCCTGGTTGTCGGATGCAGGCAGCTACAGCTGCACTGCTGCCACCGAGGGTGGATCTGCCATGGCTTCCGTCTTCCTCACCGTGCAAGGTAAGGATGGGACACAATGCCTGTGGCTCACCTAGTAGGGCTCATGTTGGGACAGGCCCATTCCTGGAAGTGTCCTAGACTGAACAGGGCTCAGAGCAACCTGGGATAGTGGAAGGTGTCCCAGCCCTTGACTGGGAGTGAAACGAAAGGAGCTTTAATGTCCCTTCCAACCCAAACCATTGTGTGATTTCATGAAAAACCAGAACTAAAAAAGCATGAATGAGGCCAAACAAATCTATGTCTGAGCTTTTGCCATATACCAGGAACAAATTTAAAAGAAGAAAATCCATAAATGGAATAATTAGTATTGGAGCAAATATTTTTAAAATTTTTGAAGTACTTCAGGATTTTTTTTTTCTATTTGCCTTGGTTATGTAGAGGTTTGAACCTTGGTTCTTTGCTGCTTGTCTATGAGTGAGGAGAGACAGAACTCAAACTCTTGTAGAAAGAAAACGATTCTGTCACTTTTAAGTGTGATTCCAACAGATTTCTGCTTGGAATGTCATGGGTCATGTTATGTGCAGAGGAGGCCCCTTCATTTATTAACTTTTTGGCTCTAATTCTAGTACTTTGTTAGCTGATGGAAAACTTAGAATTATGGATGAAAGAATTTATGAATGGAATAGCTTGACCTAAGGTGCTCCAAAACGGAGGTCAAAAGTAGAGTTGTAATACTTATTAATGGGATGTAGTTTTTCCTATATGGATACCAAGGTGGAACAAGTAGGTATGGAACCTCTTGTGTAGGATCTTGTACAAAATACAGCAGAATGAAGTGGCTTTTTTCAATATCTGTTTGAATTACCCTTAGATTACTTCAGCAGAGTTGCAACTTAATTTCTAACTAACCTAGATTTCTCTAACTTAAATTTTTAACAAAGCTGGAAGGAAAAAAGTACTGAAAAAAATCTCAACCCCCATGCATTTGGAAAACCTAGCTGTGAATTGCACAGAATTTTTCCATCAAGACACTCATTGAAGCATATCAAAGGCATCAAGAGACCTGCCTCTCTCCCTCGTTCGTCTCCTCCTGGGGTTTAGGTTTTCTTCCTTAACGTCTGTAGCTCATCTGGGAGCTTTAGTACAATGATCAAATTGCTTCTGGTGGCTTTTTTTTCTAGTAAAGCTGAATAAGTTTTACTGCTGCCACAGCATAATATTGAGTTTCAAATCACTTATGTATGTAGAATGACTATATCAAATAGTTGGGAATTACATTTTGGCTGGTGTTTGAGAGAACCGTTTTGGGCAGTTCAGACAGCCTTAGCTGAGAGTCTGAGTCAAGCTTTCTTAATTTTTTGTGAAGGATGGTTAGAAATACGTAGGAAATACTAAGCTACAGCTGAATTCAGCTTTTTGCAGTAGTGCCTGCCTCTTTTGTTTGGAAAAGCAATCTACTGCCAGCCTTCCCAATAGTTGCATGCAGGAGCTGAATGGTATCTGAAGGGTTTGCAAGTACTGTTACTTGTGATCATTTAGATTTGCAGGGACAAAATTATTTCCATCAGATTTCTGGGGGTACTCAGTGTGTGATTTTCCTGTACAACTTGCAGTACCTGTTAGGGCCTGGAGTAGTATTTGAAAACCAGTTTTTATTTGGCAACAAAGAGTAGAGGGTGGCCAGATGTAAGAGCTAAATCTTTACGGGCTTGTCATTATTAACCTGCCGAAGAAGGAAATTTGAAGTCTTGTTAATTGATGGAGATGGGTCCGTGCTTTGTGTGGTTGTAAGTAACTCAGAATGTCAAATTAAATTCATCCTAAAGCCCTTTATTATTGTTGGACCAGCTCCATGTAGATCTCTGAATTTCTGATAAAAGAAATAAACACTGCTTTCATCCCCATTTTCTCTTTAGGGGGAGTTAAGTCAGAGAACAAATGCTGGTGGCTCTAAAAATAACCCAGCATCTGCTTTTCCTGCTGAAGTGGGTTGTAGTAAACCCTTGTTTTGAAAGCTTTGCATTTGATGCTGCTCTTTCTGAAAGAAAACATTTATGTGACCCCTGTGCCAGCAGCTGTGCAAATACAGCCTGGAATCTTCATGGGGGCTGACTTTGTGCCCCATTTGTGTGCTCTGTACACAGGAGAACACTGTGTGAAACCTTGACCTTTCTGGGCTGGGGGTACTGCCCAGTGCACTCTGGAAGTCTTGGAATGCAGTTTGATAAATCCCAAGGAGTTTTGATGCCCCTTGAGTGCTAGGACTAGAAAGTATGTGCTCCAGTTTGGAGTTGAGAAACAGTGGCTACCTAGCATGAGTTGCTCAAGTCCTCCCATCAGATTGGTCTTGAGTGGAAACAAATAAATCTATGAGGGGATTCCTTTGTTTTTCAGGTACCTAGAGGAGTATGTTGCAGCTCTGTGAGGCTGGAGATTGGCCAGGAGTGTGAAACATTGGTGATCCTATACATCTTTCAATATGTTTCTCACTGATGATTGAAATTCCATGAACGTTTAAACATTTTCTTTCTGGTTTCTTACTGCCTTGTAGGTGAAATATGAGCTTTTTATTTGCATATTTTTAGGTTCAATTAATATAGCATATTGTGGAAGCTTGATGTTTTGTTCATGGTGTTTTTGTATATGTGTATGTATATATATATCAGTGCTATTGATTTGGGGGGAAATGAATGCAGGAATTTGGGCTTAAAAATTGAAATGGTGTGCATGGTGAAGAGGCTGATTTGTGGTGGCTTTTTTGATTCCTTCCCCTCGAAGAATTTCAACTGCACCATTAATCCCCAGAAATTTGGGTGATGCTAAATGTGATTTTATGGTAATCTTGGTATTTCATGTGTTCTGGTGTAACAGCAGACAAGGAAGAGATTATCTTGATTATTGCAACTTTCTTTTCCCTCTACAACACAGCTGTGTAACGGGGAGAAACTTTGGCTCGTGTTTAGGTTGGGGTTAGTAGAAATGTTTTGAGTTAGTAATCTGGGCATATGATGAAACCAGCATCCTGCTCAGGTACATCTCTTCATCTGAATATATAGATGGAATAAAATCATACACGCTGTAGTTACTGTTCTGTCCACATCATGGTGGGTTTCCTTCACCTTATTATTTTAAAATGTTTAAGTACCTGTCTGGTATCACCATCACAGCTGAAAGGCACTTTCAGCACCTGCTTGCAGGGAGCAGTGTTAAACAATGCAGTGTCCAGGCACACCTGCAGGAAGTAAGCAAATTTATTGTGTGTTCCACCTGGCCACATGAGGGATCAAGTGACTGTTTGCCTTTGGGCATTGAAGAATTGTCATTGCTCTGGTACAAGTTGTGCAAGTGCTGTTTGGCTAAGCCAAGGAGTGACAGGAGTGCTGTCCTGCTCTCTGAACAGCTGCCTTGGTTGTGCAGTGGGAGAGAGTGGGTGCCTGTGCTGCCTGGGGGACTGCTGGGGGCATTTCCCAGTGCCCAGAACTTGAATACAGCTGAAAATAAAAAAATAGCCCAGGAGACATCATGTGTGACTTGGCTCAACAAAGTAATGCTGATACTCATGTACATCCCAGGCAGGAGCAGAAGCCAGGGCTGGATGAACACAGTGGGGCTTTCAGCATGAATGTATTAATATCTGGAAGAATTCTAGAGAAGAGACTGCCCAGATGGATGACAGGAGAATTATCTCCTTTGCATAACTCTGAATTTTTTCTGTTCTTTTCTCTGAAAAGATACTATACAGAAATAAATATCTTGGTATTTCAGATCTCTCTCTAACTGATACTGTGAATATTGCTCACTTAGATCCCTGGATACACTCTGTGATAATGGGTAGAGAGAAACTGGTTATACTGTTCTATGATTTTAAAACACTGATAATACGGGGAAGGGAATAAAACTGAGGTATTATTGCTTCAGTTGCTATTTAAATTTAAAGTTAATGAAATGCAAGGTGTCTGTGCTAAATACAGAAAAACAGTTTAGGGCCTTCTGTGCTTCTCTCTAGGCTGTTCTTTGGAGCTATCTGAGGCTTGGAGTAACCTGGTCCTGCACATGGCCGCAGGTAGAATAAATGATCTTTAACGGCCCTTTCAACCCAAACCAGTCTGGAATTCTATTTCTTTACTTACAACATGTGGATTGTAAGTTCATGCCTCTCTGCAGACAACCAGGACAGAGGATGTTACAGGACAGTACACCCTGCACCTTGGTGGGGATGAGAAAGGACTGGAAAGGGGATCAATGGGAATTTGGTAGCTAAGTAAGGCAGCTGGTAAGTGAATAAAGCAGGATTATGGGTGAAGATACTACTTTTCAATTAGGTTCACTTAGCTGATGCTGAAAAAACAGATGAATGTGACTGGCTGATTGATGCTGAAGGCTTCTTTTCATTTATCCCTCTTGAATGTTTTGATCTGTCTTTGTTGTACAGCTCTGGTCTCAGCTTGCTGTCTGAACAGGAGCCTTTGTCACAGCTTTTCTATTTGTACACAGTTTTTCTTCTGCACTTATTTAATTTGGTTTGTGAATAAAAGCATAAAATTGAATTGAATATTAATTAATAGAATCCTAGAATGGACTATAAAGCCCTTCTCATTCCATGGGCAGGGACACTTTCTGCTACCCCAAGTTGCTACAAGCCCCATCCAACCTGGCCTTGGACACTTCCAAGGATCCAGGGGCAGCCACAGCTTCTCTGGGCATCCTGTGCCAGGGCCTCCCCACCCTTCCAGGGAAGGATTTCTCCCCAGTATGCCTCTAACCCTGACCTCTGGCAGAGGGAAGCCATTTCCCCTTGTCCTGTCCCTCCAGGCCCTTGTACAAAGTCCCTTTTCAGCTCTCCTGTAGCCCCTTTAGGCACTGGAAGGGGCTCTGAGGTCTCCCCGGAGCCTTCTCTTCTCTAGGTGAGCACTTCCAGTTCCCCCAGGCTGGCTCCAGAGCAGAGGGCCTCTAGCTCTGGGAGAATCTCTATGAACTCGCTCCAGCAGCTCCACATCCTTCAGATCTGCAGGTGTGGTCTCTTGGGAAACTTTACACAGAATCTGTGTTATTTAAAAGGTTTCATTGTGCAGCCTTGAATGAGATGGGTGCTGTAAGGAGCTTGTACTTCTCCTTTCAACTACAAATCTTCACCTCTGAGATACAGAGAAGAAAGCAAAGGATATTAAATGGACCTGACATATAAAGAAAGCCCTTCGGTATGCCTGCCTTGTTCCTGGCATTTGGGCAAGACAAGATGGTTAATTGGTGGCAAAAGGGGCCTCACTGATTTTAGTCAATATCTTGATTATTACAGCTATGTATATTGACTTTTTAATATATTTGTAATAAAATTAATAAAAAATATTTTTTTTCCATCTTTTCACCTGATAATGTAATGTGAAAATACTGGCATGGACACTGGTATATTCCAAAGCATGATGTCTAATTTCCATCAGAGCCAGTTTCCTAATCCCAGCAGGAGAGGAGACCTTCCTTTAACCAGAGTATGTGGAATACCGCCAGCATCTCTTGGCACGATTTCAAACCAAATCAAAATAGCTGAGCCAGCTCTGCACATCATGAATAACTTGGGGTCAGTTCCATAGTGTGGAGTAATTTCTAGCCCCTTCCTGCCCACTTCTGCTGTGTGCTGGGTCTTACACACAGTGCTCCTTAGCAGCCACTGAAATGCGTCGAGTGTCACCTGAGCCAATTGGGTGGGGTAATTCCCACTGGAGCTGAGAAAGAAGGGCTCTGCAGAGCAGCCCGAGATGTGGGATATGTCTACGTTCCATGTGTTCAGGCTCTTGGACTCACAAACAGGAGCGTTGGGCTTAGGCTTTTGTCTTGTGGTTTCTCCAGGAATTCGTATCAATAGTGAGAGTGGTGGTGAGCAAAAGGCAAAGCCTCAAAGATGAAGATTGGTACTACTTATTTTGTAACAGCCAGTTGCACTTCTCAATTAGCTTTTTATCCATGGGTGTGGATCTTCTTTTTGCTGCTGTTCAGACAGACTCATACACGCCACAGAAAGTGTCTTGCCAAAGTAAACTGCTTTGGTGGTCATTTTTTACTGAGGTAATCTGTCTAATGATTATGGAATCACAGAATGGTTTGTGTTGGAGATACCTTAAAGCCCATCCGGACCCATCCCCTAGCCCAGGTTGCTCCAAGCTCTATCCAGGCTGGCCTTGGACACTTCCAAGCCCTCTGGATTAAAAAATGAATGAATTCCATTGAGTTCACGAATTGCTTTTCTAATGAAAACTCCTGAAGTCCATAACATACTTTACAGTCAACACTGCAGATTCACTTCTCTTCCACTTGTGTGTATGCACATATATTGTGACTTTCATTCTTATCCCTCAGGTTACGTTCTGACAATTCACCCACCTGAAGGTTTGTGGGCTTTAGTGTCCAGTAGCCGGAATAAATTTCATAGACTCAAAGAAACGTATATGTTGGAAGGGACATAAAGTTCATTCTGTTCTGATCCCTGCCATGTGCAGGGACATCTTCCATGCTGCTGGTTTTTTTAATACCATGTCAGGTAGGCCAATTCCTGAATTCTGACCTAATATCTGGTATAAAGATGATTTAGGCTAAGGCTTTGGTTGACTGTGCCAGTGGAAACAAGTGGGCTCTGAACTTTACTGGGTTGCTTTCTCACCCTGGAGGTATTTGAAAATGGGAACGAAGTGTTTATCATAACCTGTGTTTCCTAACAAGACGTTTTTAATTGCTGTTTTTAATTTCTTTTGGTAGAACCTCCACGGCTTGTCATTTCACCCAAGAACCAGACTTTTACAGAAGGCTCTGAAGTGTCCATAAGTTGTTCTGCCACGGGTTACCCAAAGCCAACAGTTGTGTGGATACATAACGATATGTTTATTATTGGCTCCAGCAGGTGGGACTTGGAGTTGTCTCCATTTATTTTAATATCATGTGTGAGAAAGAAGGTTTGAATAGTGCCAGAATGTTTGCTACTTCCACAGGAGTCTGTGAGTTTTGGAAATAGTACCTCAGTCTTTCTATAACTCTTTAATTGCAATTACCTCATCTCTATCAAGGAAACACTTTAGTTCTCTTCTCCAGGTATTTTTTACAAGACTAATTTATGTACTTTTCACAAAATGTAGTTCTAGATATAATAGTACTAATAGTGTTTATCATGAGAAAAAAACCCCTGGAAACACATATTTATAAACCATCTGCTTATGCTGCTGTGTGTGCTTGGAGTCTGGAGATAACCATTGCTCTTTCTAATAATTTTGCTTGGTCCCCTGTGTGTTCCCAGGTACAGAATGACCCCAGAAGGCACCTTAATCATAAGAAAGGCAATTCCCAGAGATGCAGGAACTTATGGTTGTTTGGCAAGTAACTCAGCTGGGACAGAGAAACAGACATCCACCCTCACATACATTGGTAAGCAAGAAAAACAATGTAGTGAAATTAAAAAAAATAAAATAATTCATCATCAGGGTGGAGGTTAAAATGAGTAGAACTCTGCAGAACATAGTGGTAGAAATTGCAAAAACCTCAGAAGAGACGTTGAACAGCTCACAAATGTCCCTTTTGTTTCTGTTCAAACCTGTGCATGGGAAATAAGATAAGTAGTATTGTTAGGTAACATTTGAAGCTTGATGCTCTTTCTAGAAAGAAACTTTTTAGGTTAAAAGGTCATCTTAGGTTTAAAAAAAACCTCTAAAATTGGGTCTTACAATGGAGTAGACTTGGAAACCTGAATGAGTCTTTGGAAAAGAAATTACAAGTTATTGTGTTAAAATATTGATAGCAGAGTATTAAACTGTTTTATGACCAGCATTGGCTGGAGGAAGAGAATGACTCTTCACGTTTGTACTTTCTGCATGGTGAAACTTTACTGATTTTGTCCTTATATTTCCTGTACATTCTGTATATGATTCAGGTGCTCTGGACCAGACTTTACTTTTCCTTGTTTCCTAGTGTTTATCTTTCATTTTTAAGTCTGTTTGACTGTTAATGCAAACATTCTTCCATATAACAAGAGAAAATTAGAATATTTTATGGTTTGTATCTTAAAAATGATCCATACTTTGGGTGAAGAACTCATTTTTTTTCTGTCTTGTTTCTTTTTAGAGGGCCCAAAACTGACCATAGTTCAGAGTGAAATTCTGGTTGGTCTTGGAGGCACGACGGTTATGGAGTGTAAAACAACTGGAATCCCGTCCCCCCAGGTGAAATGGTTTAAAGGTGTGTTCATTGCTTGGTGATGGAGTAATTTATTTAGCAGCAATATTTAGAGCAATGGCCTGGAAGTGACTTCATTTCTTTCAAGAGTATTATATTGTATTCAACCGGTGACAGACTTATGAAATTCTCTGAATCTAGCAGAAATGGCATTGACCTCTAGGGCATAAATTCCTGCTTCAATTTAAATGTGCTGAATTAACACACTGTGGCATTATTCATATTAACAGTAAAACAAAGCTGAGCCTTCTGCCTGTTTAAATAAAGTTCGCTCTTCTTTCAGAAAACGTTTAGCTTTGTGCTACAAAAATCACAAATTGTCTTTCTGTAGCCTTTATTGTCATGTTTTCATGTAGCCTCTAATTAGGGAAGGAGAAATACAGCCTGCCACACTGTCCTAATGCTGATCTCTGCCTAGAGGTACTTGAGTTTGTGTTTGCCTTGTGGAACCAACAAATTTAAAAAGGATGTATTCAATGTAGTAATGAATTTTTTCTCTCAGTTTAGTGGGAGTCAGAGTTCTCACCTGCTGAATTCATACAGAAATATTGTGAACTAATTTAAATTTGGACACAGTTTTGTTGACATATATATAGGTATATATTTGATACAAACACTTATATTGCCCTTTTCTGCCTGGTCTTAGGTGACTTAGAGTTGAGGGCATCATCATTTCTCATTATTGATGCTCACCGGGGTCTTTTGAAGATCCAGGAAACACAAGACCTGGATGCTGGTGACTACATGTGTGTGGCCACCAATGAGGCAGGGAGAGCTGCTGGCAAGATAACTCTGGATGTTGGCTGTAAGTAGTTAAAATCTGCATGGGGCACACTCTCATTACAGAGTTTCTGTACTGGTCAGGGAGGGGTGCCTTGGCTCCCCAAACGTTTTTAACAGATCTCTGTGTGTGCTGGGAACACCTTTTCGTGGAGTTGGCTAAGCAGTTGCCTTGCCCTATTTGGACTCCTGTTTGGAATCACGGATTAGTTTGGGTTGGAAGGGGCCTTAAAGCCATTTGTTTCCAGCCCAGTCTTACTTCTTTTGCAAAGTATCAAAGTTATGGGGAGGAAGAGAGAGGCACAGGAGGATGAAGCTGTTCAAACCTCAACCTAACAAAATTCTCAAATAGAGAATTAATTACGCAAACTTGAGTTATTATGTGAGGTTATTGTAATTTAGCCCTTCCTCTCCTCTTTTCCTAATTCTTTCCATCTGCCTGTGGCCTGACGCATTGCATCCTGTTAAATGTTCCTGCCAGGCAAATCCACTTTCTGAACGAGTGGGGCTGTTTGCAGAATACAACAAATATAGCAGTGCTGATACTTAAGATGTTTCTAGCGTTGGGAATGTTAGAAGAAAACATATGCATAGTGGGACATAAATTGAGGTCATCAGTGGTGTGAGAGGATGGGATTGCTGTGTTGTAATGCTCACTCTGTGTGTGTACTCTCTTCCCAGCTCCGCCTGTTTTCATGCAGGAGCCAGGTGATGAATCCGCAGATCTGGGCTCAAATGTGACGCTGCCGTGCTATGTGCAGGGCTACCCTGAGCCCAGGGTCACGTGGAGGAGGCTGGATGGGGCTCCCCTCTTTTCCCGGCCTTTTGCACTCAGCTCCAGCAGCCAGCTCAGGACAGGCGCACTGGCCATCCAGAGTAGGTAGACTCAAGCTTAAATGAGCAGAATTCCACACAGAACTAAGACGTTTGCAAGGCATTTAAGTTACTACATAACTCAGTTAAATTAACTGTGTAAAAAGACTGGACTTTTATCACAGATTGTGTTTCTGATACTGATGTCATTGCTCTTGACATACAGTTCATTTTGCTATGAGCTTGTGTTTGGTCATTGGCTTTACTCATCATTATGCAAATTATTATATCTTTTTTGAAATACATGTGGGCTATGGTCTCTGGTGCTGAGGAGCCATGAATTTTCATTTTTAGTGGGTTTTTTTTGTTTCGGGTTTGTTTTGAGGTGGGTTTTTTGTTTGTTTTTTGTTTTGTTTCTCATAGAGAATTGGTTCTCAACTCAGTGGTTTAGATCTGTTGTAATTTGGGTAATAATTAAAAACTCTGCAAATGGCTTTGTGATTTGACTATTTTGGAGCATTTCAGTCACCCTTTTGCTAGTCGATATTATTCTATTTTCTTAATTAGCTTTTAATTCCTTTCTTTATTTTCTTTGCTTTTGTACTTTGTGACTGATGGAAAGGAATGCTCTGTTTCAGACTGTGTGCTTGAAGGTGGGAGAGACAAGGACATGGTGTCCATGTGGAGAGGGAGGGGTAGGCTGTCCATGTATCATTTCAGATGCTGTAGTCAGCTCTCTTTTCTCCCTCCCCTGGCAGATCTGTGGGTCAGTGATGAGGGAACTTATATCTGTGAAGCTGAGAACCAGTTTGGAAGGATTCAGTCCCGGCCAGCCATAGTCACAGTGACAGGACTGGGTAAGAGCAGTGCCTGGCAGTGGGAGCTGCTGCTGTTTGGGAGTTATGTCCATACATGCTGACCTCTCTGTGTGCTGTATTTATGTGTCATCCATACAGACTGAATTACAAAACATTTACATGAAATACTGCAATTGATTTCAGTGGATTTTGCTTGTTAGAACACTTTTTTTGACTGGCTGCACTTTCTGGAATTAGTTCCACCTGCACTTTTAACATGGACTTTAAAGAAGTGATTTATCCTGTGGTTTTTTTTCTTATTTCTAAGTAAGTTTATTGAGGAATGAAAAACCATCATAATGATGAATGCTAATGATGGGGTTCCTGCCATTTAATTGATCTTTAAAAAAAAAAAAAGGCAGCAGTAAACGTGGTTGTGTCAGTGTTAAGATAAGAGGGAATTAATCTTGGTGATCCAAGAAGACAATAAAAGTCTGACTTTGATCACAGAATCCCGCAATAGTTTGGGTTGGAAGGGACCTTAAAGCCCATCTGGTGCCACCCTCTGCCATGAGCAGGGATACCTCCCAGTATCCCAGGTTGCTCCAAGTCTCATCCAGCCTGGCCTTGGACACTTCCAGGGATCCAGGGGCAGCCACAGCATCTCTGGGCACCCTGTGCTAGAGCCTCACCATCCTCACAGGGAACAATTCCTTCCCAATATCCCATCTAAGCCTACTCTCTTTCAAATATCCATGCTGTTAAAGGCTTGATTGTTATCTCAGTTGGACATCTGGCAATAAAAGGAAAAAGAATGTGATGTGTACATTCCATGAGGGTAAGAACAGAGCCTCTCTGCCATCAAAGAAACCACTTGTTAACTTCAAACTTATTGCAAGAGCCGGTAATGCTGGTAGTGTTTGGTAGACATGGTTTTACCTCTTTAGAAGTATTATTTAATGCCCAGTACTTAATTTAATTTTTCAGCCATGTGCCTAGGTGTACATGCTATTTGCTTTTCATAGAACGTACAGATTTTCTGCTGGGCTGTGACCTCTCTTGCGATACTTCACAATTTTATGCCCAATGGAGATTACAGCTTACTTTTCATTCTCTCCAAACCCACTACTTCTGTTCTTCAATATTTTACCCAAGTAAGGAAAAATGATACATCAACTTGCTGCCAGAGGAACATGAGTTCCCAGGGAAACCCTTGATTGGATCCAGTTTCAGCTGGACAGAATCTTCCATTTGCTGCCATTCCTTAACCTAAGGACCATTGTTCTTGTATTTCCCCAGTTTCCCATCTCTCCTGTGCTACCCCACCCCTACATTTTTTTCTCTTTTTTTCATGTCTTGAATTTAATACTAATTTAATTTAATACTTCACCTGAACGTATAAAAATTCCTAATAATTTCTTCTCATTCTTCCTTGTATTAAAGTCACTCCTCTGATTGGAGCAAGCCCAGCCACAGCCAATGTCATTGAGGGCCAGCAGCTCACTTTGCCTTGTGTTCTGCTTGCTGGGAACCCCATTCCAGAGAGGAGGTGGATTAAAAACAGTGTGGTGGTAAGACTGCTTTGTTTCCTGTGAGATTTACTGGTAGTTGAACAACTGACATCTCAAGGCATGGTAACAGCTTGGTTTAATTTAGAAACGTTAATGTGATCACGGCCCATGCTGGGGAATTTCTGACCCTGAAGCACAGATGAGGGAATAGGAGATGGCAGTGGGGGTGTGGAGGTCTAGAAAAGAACTTGGAACCAAAGTATTTGTGAATTATCCTTTTATCTTCTATTTTGCTTGCTTTCAAAGGAGTTTTATGTATTTTTGTAGCTTATCAACTTCAACCTTGGACTCTCAATATGGGAATTCTAGTACTAGAATGACAAAAGTGGTTTTTTTTTTAAATAAAGGTACCATCTGTAGTTTTAGGATGTTTTAATGTCTTGCTTTTCTCTGTTGCTGATGGGCTGAGGTAAATACCAGTGTTCCTGTTCCCTGTCTTCCTTTCCTCGTGGTGCACTACTCAGAGCATGAATGAGTGTGCTTGCTTTCCTCCTTGGGAACATGCCATTGCCCGTTTATACCTCCTGCAGACACAACTAGGTGATCTTTAAGGTCCCTTCTAACCCAAACCCAGAGATTCTAGAAAGGTGCTGTAGACATCATATTTGGGTTGGTTGTGTGAATGAAACTTCAGTTCTTTATTACTAACATTTCTGACTTCACCCTATGTAGTTGCTTTTTATCTTTGTTGCCAATTTCTTTCTAAAACCCTTTCTACACAGCTGGAATTAAAAAATTGTAGCAAATGCCTAATTTATTGTCACAAAGCAGAACCTGGCACTACCTGACCCCTGTTCAGGTTTTCTGCTCAGTTTAGGTGTCTTTGGGAAGCACTGGCTTTTCCTTAGGCTATGCAAGGAGCACAGGCTGTAAACTCTGTGAGAATTACTGGCAGGATCCTCCTTGTTGAGTTGCTAATTCCTCTCTCCAGTAGTGCTAGTTTCCTGTCATTGTAAACTGCTGGGAAAAGCTGTGCTCCAAGGAAAGTGTTGGAGTAAGTTTTATTTAGAGAAGAATTCAGCTACTTCTGAGTGTGACTGGAACAAATTTGCTTTCTAACAGCCTTTTATAGGGAGGGCTGTGCTGCCAAGCTCAGGGTGTTTGATGTTGCTGTAGGATATATAACTCTTCAAGGGTTACTCCTTGGTGAAAGTAACAATTCTCTTTCATAATTGTTTGTATCAGAGTTGATATGTTCAATGGATATGGAAGTTAGAAGGTTTTGATAACTTAAAGGAAAATAGTCTACTTGTGGAAGAAGAACAAGTCATTGCGCTCATCAATTACTGGAATAACCAACAAAAATGCAGTGAAATAATTGAGCTAAATTTGGGCTTGGTTCATTAAAAGCAGGAGTGGCAGCACAGGATGTGGCAGAGCAGAGCAGCTCTTGAAGATCTTACTCTCATTCCAGCAGTACATACGAGGTGCTAAAACTCCTAAGTAAAATTAGCTTTGCATGAAATATGGAAAGTAGGAAAAGGTCTAGTAAAATTCTCCAGGAACATAACTTTTAACAATGTGGCATAGTCAAGTAAAGTCGCACTGCATCCCAAAGTGAACATTGTCAGGGAGTATTTTCCCAGTGAAAGGTTCTGTTTCTCCTTTGGCAGCTGGTTCCCAATCCCTATGTGAGCATGCGCAGCGATGGGAGCCTACACCTGGAGCGGGTTCGGCTGCAGGACGGAGGGGATTACACCTGCATGGCCAGCAGCGTGGCAGGCAGCAGCAATAGCACCACAACTGTCCATGTGTTTGGTGAGCAACAGGCCTGGTTTTCGTGCCTGGGGGCAAGGAAAGGGCAACACTGACCACAGCAACTTTCACTGCTTTGCTGCACTTAGACCAACTTCCCACATTCCCTCTTTTGTCATGATGCTGCTTTGTAAAGTCACACTGGGGGAGATTGGATCCACTGCATAGGGAGGAGCTGAGTGATCAAGACTGTTTTTCAAGTAAAATTAAATTAAACTATTTTGTGTTCACAAAAGATCCTCATTCAAAGGCTGGCCTGTGCAATCTTCATCTGGCTTAATTAACAAACCAGGTGCCAGTGGGAGTTTGCTGGAAAACCATGAGAGGTGCTGTCTGAATTTTTCATAACTAGGGTAAGGAAGCATAGCTCATGGGAGAATTAGAATGAAATAAAATTAATTATGAGTTTGGTAAAAATCAAAATTTGTTTGTTGTTTTGGGTTCTCCTCCCCTTTATATTTTCTCTTCAATTAAAACATACCAAAAACTGCATTGACAGCAAGACAAAGTGTTAGCACACTGGTAACCCATCTGTATTTCAGCTGAACGTATTTATGTTAACTCTGCGAGGCCACAATCGCTTTATGGTTTCTCACGTGTTAAATTAATCATGGGAGATCTTTTCTAAGCTTCACTTTTAGATGCTGAAACTTCCTTTTATATAAAGAATTACTATAAATTTTTAATACAGGCAAGTATCCATAAGATCTTCCATGTCAGCACTAGTTTGTTGAATGTTTCAGAGGTTGAGAACAAAAAGGAATATCTTCATACATGTTTAGAAATATCTAGGTTTTGGTATTGTACCCTTAAATCTTACCTTATTTTTCTGTTAATTCAAATGCTACTCAGCTGAGTGAGGGAATTCAGGTTTTGTTGTCTCCTGTGACTAATTTTGAGAAGTAAAGCCTAAAATGTTGTCAGAGGATAATGTTACAAAGCCTTTCTGAAAGTATTTCTGAAATAATTTCAGTCAGTACCTGCAGTTAGTTTAAAACGGCATGTACATAATGCAGTCATGAGCCCATGGCTGACAGGCTCTGCAGTGAACAGGGATTTATTCTGTTGGGAAAGGCTGGAAAGAGGCTCCTTGTCCATGTTAGGGTTGGAGAAGAGGCTTAAAGGTCCCAAACCCTGCTTGCCTGTAGGAAGTAGTAATTGAATATAAGGATTTTATCATGACAGTTATGCCATGTTGAAATGTGTTCAGCATGTCTTTAATATTTGCATATGTTTGTAGTTCTGCCTGTCATTCAGCACGGACAGCAGATATTCAGCACCATTGAAGGAATCCCAGTGACCCTGCCCTGCAAAGCGAGTGGAGTTCCCAAGCCATCCATTGTCTGGTCCAAGGTAATCCCTCACCTTGGAGCTCTTCATGCTGAAAGAAGTGCTGAACATGTCATTTAGTTGTCATAAAAACTGAATTCAAAGAGCATGGCACAAAGCTCCAGTTTGAGGGACCTGGAAATCTCTATTTGTTCAGAGCGGCTTTTGTTTCTTGAGCAGAACTTTTGGCCATGTCCTGCCACAGCTCAGTGTTCAATTCTTTGGCAAGGCTTAGGTTATCACTTTATCTTATGGGTTTTACACTTTAGAAATTGTTCCTGTTCCTGTTGTGAGTTGATAATTTGAATTTAGGCAGTATGCCACAGACTGAGAGCTCATTTTTCTTGTGGAGCTCTAACTTTTTTTTCTGCGGAAAATATATTTAATAATAGCATTGTGGGGTTAACCCACGACTTTTCAGTCCTGGCCTTGACAAGATGTGGGGAGGACCTCAACCTTTGAGGGAGTTTGTCTTGAAGTCAGGCTTTTTTTTTTCCTCCTTGTACAGGATAATTACTGGTAGTAACGGTTATTTGGGATATGTTGCAGCTCACATAACATGGTGTGAAGTCCTTTTGGGCCTCAGATGTTGTGCAGGTGCAACTGATTGGGACCTTGGGAATATCTTTGTTTCACAGAAGGAACAGAACATGGTTAACTGTTCATTTGGTAGGGAACAACATGAGAGGATTTATTTTTCGTAATTTTATCACTTATTCAATACAGACAAGGAGGAGACAGCTGACTAAGAACAAGTTTGTATAATGTATACAAGATTCATTTTGACATTGGAAATCAATGTTAGAATTAACTTAGTTGAAATCCTGTTCTTGACTATTATTTTTAAAACTTTCTTTTAAGACATTGTGTCTGTAAAATATAGCAAGTTTTCTGCGTAAGAATCCCTGTGCTTCTGTTCTCGTTACTGCTTAGAAAGTGATATTCAAGGGCAGTGAAAAGTTAATTGTAGTTAATTAGTTTGTATAAATGGAATTTTAGGGCCCAGTTTCTTAGCTAATATGTAATATTTTTTCCATCACAGCCTTGAAAAAATAAAGCAGCTTTTATTGAATGAAATAATTGTAATTTGATTTATTTTGGAAAATCCAGGTGCTGCGGACTTTTATTTTTCTTTCCACAGAAAGGAGAGGTAATCCTTCCTAGCAATGTGAAGTTCTCGGCAGGATCAGATGGAAGCCTGTATGTGGTGTCTCCAGGGGGAGAAGAGAGTGGGGAATACCTGTGCACTGCCACCAATGCTGCTGGCTATGCCACCAGGAAGGTCCAGCTGACTGTCTATGGTGGGTGTCACCTCTGCTCAGCTGCAGTGTTCCTGTCACCCAATCCACTGCATTGGGAACTAGACATACCCAGAGCCCATGGGATGGGAACTCCTCTCTAGGTAGTGCTTTTGTTTCCCCAAACCAGGTAGTTCTAAACATGGCTGATCCCAAAAGGCCTTTCCTTCAGCCTATATAATTTCCTTAAAACCTCCTGATTCTTCTTACCTCGAGTTCACGGACCTTGGGCTGAGCATAATTTCAGCTTTGTAGAAGTGGATAGGAAGCATCTGTACAGGAGTAGAATTTCCTGCTGATAGAAGAATGAAGATCCTTTAATCCCACCAGTCCCAAGCCTTCCAGTCATCATCAATCCAATGTTATTAAAATTTGGTTTAGGAGTAGGTGTGCTTTGCAAGGCATTTATGGCTTGGAGTTACTGGGGCTGTAGTGTAACAGTTCAGGAGGAGGTTGCAAACTACCTGTGCTATACAGAGCTCAGCACATGCTGGGGTAATGGCCATCTGTTGTATCCATCTTTTTGAATGGATAGTCCAGGCTTTCTGGTATTTGTGATGTTCCATGTGGGCATCAGCCCATGCTGAGCTACAGGCAATGTACATCAGCGTGGCAGTGATTTATTTCTACTGCAGAGAGGTCATTAAAATAGGATTATGTTTTATACCTGATTAAAAAAGAGACATTGTATGGTGTTACATTTGTACAAATATGTATGTTCATTGCAGCTTCTTAATGTGTTCCATGTTATAGTGAAACCTAGAGTGTCCAGGCCTGGAGACCAACAAGGAAATGCACATGATAAACCCATAGAGGTCTCAGTAATTGCAGGGGAAGATGTCACACTTCCATGTGAAGTGAGGAGCTTGCCACCCCCCATAATTACCTGGGCCAAAGAAATGCAGCTCGTATCTCCATTCTCTCCAAGGTAACAATGTTTGAAAACAGAAGAAAAGTGAAATTGCCTCTAAACTGTCAGGATGTGTGATTTCTGATTGCCACAGGATCGCTCAGAAGATGTTACTTTGTCCTGCCTGACCTCTTGTACTGGGTCTTGAAACTCTCTTTCCCAAGCCTGCTAAGCCTAAGCATGGTTGCACAGCTACCTTTCCAGCATGTGCTTATATCCAGTCTCGAGAGGTTAGGAGCAAAGAGATCCTGGGTATTTGTACTGTGGTCGTGGTGCCCAGAGACCCACATCATCTGTGCATGATTATTATTGTTTAAAAACTGTGTTTCTTTTCTTATGTACTTCACATTTTTGCACAGCGGGGCACTGTCTATGATTTACACAAAGTCTGGGCTGCCAGTAGGATACAGATGATGATGATAAATGTTTGGGTGTGCTGACAAGGGTGTGTTGCTTGCTGTGTTTTGGATCCAAAAACTCACCAAGACTCTTGAACAAGGGAAAGCAGAGTTAAATACTTGTAAAGTGTTGATCTGACAGCCTTAGAGAGCAAAGAGCTGGGGTCTGTGTTGGACGGTTTTGGAGTTCTCCCGTATTATTTAATGTGTCACAGAACAAGGGGGTAGATGAGCCAGTGAATATTCCCTGGCTGCTCCCCTTTGGAGTGCCAGGTACTGTCACAGGCTGTACTGCTGCTTTCTGCTCCTCAGGGTCCCTCAGATGGGCCAGGTACCAGCTGTGTCCATAAAACAGAATGGAAAGCCTCGCACAGGCACACTGTGCTTGCTAGTGTCTCCTAGTGATCCCATGGATAGAATCAGCCAGCATCTGAGCTGAGTTAAGAAATTGTACTGAAGATCCTCTTTCCTTTATGGCCAAACCTGTACCTTGGAGCCATTCCAGAGAGTCTGTGACAACCTTAGCAGCTCTGTGGCCACCATGTCCCCTGAAGAAGGCTCGTGTGTAGGGAGTTGGCTTGTTGTCAGTAATCCATATGTGGAATTTTCTGCTGTGTCCTGTGAGCACGTAGTGTGCACTAACAAATCTGCATTCTTGGTCTCTTACTTGTCCTCATTTTACCTCCAGAGACACTGATAAATTAGGGTACTTGCTCATGGCTGTTGTGGGAGATTCAAGTTGTCCAGAGGAGCAGAAGTCCAGCTCAGCTCATTCCATAAAATTGTTTACAGATGTCAGCAAAAGTTACAGATTAATCCAAACAGAATTGTTTGAGACCACCCAAAGATCTTGTTAGAAATGAGAACAGTAAACAAAGGGAGCAGGAAATCAGATATGAAGGACCTTTATCATAAAGCAAATATAATTACTGGACAAAATCAAGTAGGAGAAGTTGCCTCAGAAATTTGTCTTTTGGGCATATAAAAAAAGTGCCAAAAAGTTTGGAAAGATACCAGGCAGCAGAGGAGGAGTTGTGGTATCAGGCAGATTTTACACTTTAGAAAATTAATTTCACTTTCCTTCCATTCATCTCTCCAGCCATAACAATTCCCGAATTCACCATTTATGTCCTTATAATGATGTTGTCCTAATTAGTGCCAGAGAAAGGAAGAGTGATGATCCCTTCAATTCCCACAAATTCTTGATGTTACCTTGAGTGCTAGGCTTGAATTTCTTTTCGTCAATCCTTAGCTGTCATTTTTTCTTTCCTCCTCACTTATTTTCCTTGTCTCTGTCACCTTTGACTCCTACAGAAGATTTTTGGCTTAGCTGGCCAAAGTAGCTCCTGATTTTACAGATCTGTGACCAGAACTGTGGGAGAACTTAAAACTGTGTAGTTAATTATATGAGGAATAATGACAATTCCTATAAACACCAGAACTGGCAGTTTTGAATCAAAATCCTGTCTACCATCTTGAATCAATGTAACGTCGAATTTTGCCAGGATGAGGCAATATTGAAAGTTTTAATTTTCTGACCCTGTTGACAAGAGCTGAGCAAAAATTTTTAACCAGAGGGTGAAGAGCTCCAATTCTCTGCCTCTGTCATATTTTTAAAAGTCCTATAAATAGCTAGAAGCAAATTTTGTAATTTGAATCTTAAATTTTAGATATTTTCCATAAAGAGTTAGGAAAAAATGAGTAAATATAAGTAATAATTGAGTAATACGGTGAGATTGGTGTTACTTTAGCTCATAGCAGTCATTAGCAGTGTGTAAGGAGAAGTCATTCACCTGTCCATACATATTTTTACAGTTTATCTACTTCTTCTTTTCCCAGACACGCTTTCCTCCCCTCAGGGTCAATGAAGATCAGTGAGACCCAAGTCTCAGACAGTGGAATGTATATCTGTGTTGCCACAAACATTGCTGGGAATGTGACTCAGTCAGTGAAGCTCAGTGTTCATGGTGAGTTGGAACTCCGGGGTTTATCATCTGCAAGTTACCATGTGGGACTGAGCATCTTGAAGAGGTTTTCAAACATTTTTCCTAATTGACATTAAATCCTTTCAACTGATGTTCTTTCAGGTCGTATTATCTTCATATGTGAGTTACTGATTTTGTGGAAAGGATATACTGTATAAACACCTACAAATACATAGATATGTATAAAGGTGACCAGTGGCTCCAGCCAGGACCTGTGTCCCTCTCCCTCTCCTTACCTTTATCCCGTGTCACTTCTTTGTCTCTCTCCTGCTCTCCAAATACTGGGACCCAACCACTGTCTCTTAACCACTCACACAATGTCATGTTTGGAAAAATGTCACTTGTTATTGTTTCAGGGGTTTTTTTTTAAGTACTTTTAGTGTCAATGATCCTTAGAAAAAAAATATTGTGGCAAAAGAGTTATGGTAGATTTATATTATTCTGTAGGACCAGCAAAATCCCTTCCAGTCATATTTTATCTCCCTGTCCGAACTTGTGTTTGGAAGCTTACAAAGATCAGGGATTAGGGAAAGGAAATTAAAATGCCAAAAGGAAAATGTGATTAACTTTATGATAAAAACTTTTGAATTGTTTTGTGTTATGAGGAGCCAGTATCTACAGCTCTTCCAGTGTCCTCAGAATATGACGATGCTCATGGGAGTCATACAGTAGAGTTTGATACGTGGCCTGTTCAAATAAATTCAGCACCAGGGTATCTCCCATCCTATTCTGTGCAGAGAACGTACATGACTGCTTTCGTAGTCACCTGGGGGCATTTGCTTTCAGTAATTAAGGAACATTTTCTAAAATGATAAAAATGGAAAAGAATTGCATAGGATCATAAAATGGTTTGAGTTGAAAGAGACTTTTTAAGCCAATCCAGTGCCAACCCCTGCCATGGGCAGGGACACTTCCCACTATCCTGGGGTACCCCAAGCCCTGTCCAAGCTGGTCTTGGACACTTCCAGGGATGGGGCAGCCACAGCTTCTCTGGGTACCCTGTGCCAGGGCTTCCCCACCCTCACCAAAAAAACTTTCTTCCTTTTATCTGATCTGAATCACCCCTCTCTTAGTTTAAAATAATTCCCCCTTGTCCCAAGTCCCTTTCCAGCTCTCCTGGAGCCCCTTTAGGCCCTGGAAGGTGCTCTATGGTCTCCCCAGAACCTTCTCTTCGCCAGGCTGGACAACCCTGCTCTCCCAGCCTTAAGATGGATCCTAAATATTGTTTCTTCCACATTTCTGTGGGCTAAACTTGTCTTCCTCAGTTCCTCCAATGATCCAGCGTGGGCCTCGAGTTCTTAAAGTGCAGGCTGGGCAGCGAGTGGAGCTTCCCTGCAGTGCCCAGGGTGTCCCTGCCCCGTCGGTCTCTTGGTTCCGAGGCAGAAGTGCCATGCCTACAGATGGGGGGCAGTTCCTGCAGAGTCCGGATGGAGCTCTGGGCATCGGCAGCATCCAGCTCCCTGACGCTGGTGCCTACACCTGTGTGGCCACCAACAGTGCAGGCAGTGACATGATGGAGATCACAGTACAAGTGCAAGGTACTTGTCTGGGGCCATGCTCGTGCCCAGGCCTGGGTTGGCAGGAACTCCCTGCCAGTAGTGTGGGGTTTGGACTTTCAGGGCAGGGCTCTCTGCCACCCACTGTTATGTGATGCAAGAGCCACATCTGGTTTAGTTGTTGTGTTCCGATGGTAATTGAGGAGAATTAGAATGAGCAAATAGTCTTTGGAGAAGTTGCAGAAATAATAAAAAAAAAGCATGCTCTCTCTCTCTCTCTCTCTCTCTCTCTCTCTCTCTCTCTCTTTCTCGCTCTTTCTCGTTATTTATTTATTTATTTATTTATTTATTTATTTATTTATTTATTTATTTAAATTAGAAAATTATGTTGAAATGGTGAAAGGATAAGTAGTCAATGTGCCAATATAAATATGTAGTGTAACTACTGACCTGAGTGGCTGATAGATGACAATGGAGCATGACTGACTTGAGCTAAGCAGGAACTATTTCTTCTTTGCAAAAGTCTGAAGACAGCGTTCTGATCCCTTTGGATTAGAGGTGCTGAGAAACGCTTCTTACAGACAATAAAGAACTCTCAGTAACTTTATTTAATTATAAAGAATATTCTTCTTATAGTCTCAGTTTGCACACGAGTTTAAAATGAGACCCAAGAACAAAGGATTGCAGTAGCACTACAATGTGTGGTGTGGGGAAAAAAGTTAAAATAATGTTTTTCAGATTATGCAGAAACATTGCCTTCAAAATAAATATAGCAAGATTTAAAAAGAGCTATTTTCTGCCAAGTTTGAATGACTCTTTGTACTGCTTACTTCCTGAATATTCTCACTGAAATGGAGACTAGTTGTATAGTACCCATTCAGTCAATGTAGAGAGAGCTATTGGAATGTGACCTTGTGTGAATGAGAGAGACTTAGTGTTATATATTGTCAAACTGTATTTTCACATTTGGAGCAGAGATCAGGCAGTTTTTTGGGTCTAATTTTCTTTCAGTGTCTCCCACTATTGAGGACCTGGATCCTCCATTCAACAGCCCCTTCCAAGAAAGAGTGGCCAACCAGCGCATCGCGGTCCCGTGCCCTGCAAAAGGTGAGTGTCTTGGTTCCCCGTTGTAGTGATAAAAGGATCTTTTTCTGATAATAATTGTGAATCACAATGCTACTGTAAAAATGTCCAATCCACACAGTATTTTCCATGTGTGTTTTACTTGGAAAAGTTCAAATTAGCAGTGGTTTAAATAACCACTGTGTGTGGAAGTCCTTTGGAAAGCCAACAGGGATTTCACAATGTTTAGAATGAAGATTCTTGATGCTAAAGTCATCCTGTAACAGCTGGGGCTTCCTCTTGTAAGCTCCTGGCCTCCCTGTGAGCTTTCCTTCCAGCAAGACTTCCAGCAAGCAGCAGGAGTTGTTTTAATTAGTCTTGTTCTGAGCTCAGCAAAGTGTTTGTTGCCATTTCCCCTTTTCCTTGCAGGTATTCCCAAGCCTGCCATCAAATGGCAGCGGAATGGGCAGGAGCTGACCGGGGCCGAGCCAGGACTCTCCGTGCTGGAGGATGGGACCCTGCTGGTCATAGCTGCCCTCACGCCCTTGGACAGTGGAGACTATGTCTGCGTGGCAGCCAGTGAGGCTGGGAGCACACAGAGGAGATACAGCCTGAAAGTCCATGGTAAATAATACCTACAGCTGGGGAGCTGGTTTGGAAAAGTATCTTCTGTTTTCTTGTTGGAAATTGCATGGCCCAAATTTGCCCTTCTGCTGTTAAATTATAAAATCTGAGTACTTCCTATTTTTCTGGCATTCTGTAGTTTTTCTTTTCCCCTGTTGTTTCTGTTCTCCATGACTTTGTGCACAAACCATCTTTGTTTTGCTCAAGGATCCAGGTCCATCTTACAGGTAGAATCTCCAGTTATACTTGAAAAATTTAATGCAAATAAAAAATGAAGGTTTGTACTGTAGAAGTTATAGATTGAGGGCTAGATCTGCATTTAGAGGAGAGGAGAGTTATCAGGATGAACACAGACTGGGAGATTTCTACTTGCTGGTATTCTCCTTTCAGAATCATAGTTAGAAAATAGAAACCCGGCAGACTACTTTTATTCCAGCCATGTTCACTTCCCATGACAGTTCTAATGCCTGAGCAGGATTATATCCTTGTTTTGAGAAGAGCAGGAATTATATCTCGTGCCAGCAGGCCTTATCAGTGGGGTTAGAACTTTCTAATCCTCCACTTAAGGTCATTTTCTTTGCATTCATAGTGGGACCCAATGATAGATGGGGTTCTTGGACATGACTGGACCAGTGAAGAGGAAGGATGACTGGAATATGCTTCCTTCATATGCTAAGCAAATAAAACTAGATTCCAAGATTAAACATCAGATTAATTTTAGGATTATTCTCTTTAAATCTTTATGGTGCTTGTGTTTGAGTGAATTTCCCTGGGAGTCTGTTTCTTGGCAAGAGAAGACTGTTTATTAGTAAAGAGAAGAAAGGATGCAGGGAGATATGTCCAGACCCAAAAGACTAATGGAAATATTGGGAAGGGAATTAGAAGTGTTTGAGAAATTTTGATTTATAGTGGTCCTTGACTGGGATGGAAAGGAGGAAGGGAGAAATCATTGGAATAATGTGATTTTGATGTTGAGCTTTCTTGCAGTTCCTCCTGAAATTAGAGATCAAGATAAAGTGACAAATACATCTGTGGTTGTTCATCACCCTGTAAGTCTCTTCTGTGAAGTAACTGGTAATCCCTTTCCAGTCATCTCCTGGTATAAAGATGATATCCAGGTACGTGAGATTAATCTAACTGTGGACTTCTGAGGGCTTGGTATGAAAACTCATTCAAAATAAATATATGTACATGACTTTATGTATATTTAAGTACTCTAAGAGCACTCCCACAAAAAGGCAGCTAAATATGGCTCATCCATTAATTCTATAAATCAAATGCAAACTCTTTATTTTCAGTATTCCCTTTGGAATTTGCCTTGGCAGTCCCCCAGTATTGTAGATGTCAATCCATGCTAAGGAGACCGATATTGCCACTTTTCATTGTATATATGCGGAAATAAGAACTTTTGGAGGTGAATTGAATTCCTCAGGATTGCCCTTGAGTCCTCTGTTTCCACTTGTAGCTGATAAATTGTAGTTTTAAGATGAGGAGAGGTCCCTTTATGGACTCTTGAGACTGCCTATTGCTGCTGGTTGGAATTTCCCACTCCCCGCCCTAGGCTGAGCTACAAACCATATTGAATACATTGCAGCAGGGCAGGAGATTAGTGCTGAAATTGAAAGGGGAAACAGATTATCCTTCTACTAAAACTACCATTTTCTTATTAAAATCCAGCTGTGATACTTGGCTGCTGTAGCTTGGATCATGTAAGGCTAATGTCTTGGGTTTCTCTAAGGTTGTGGAAAGCAGTGCTCTTCAGATTTTGCACAATGGGAAGATACTGAAGCTCCTGAAAGCTACTACTGAGGATGCAGGACAATATTCATGCAAAGCCATGAATGTAGCAGGAAGTTCTGAAAAGCTGTTTAACGTCCATATACTTGGTTAGTTCTATGGCTTTTGGGTTGATCTTGGTTTGATTTGGGTTTTAGTTGGTGATTGCGGAAACAGCTGAAATTTAAGAATCCAGTAAATTTCAGCTCTTTATAAATAGATTCCTCCACTCCATAATTTCTGCCTATGAATTCTTGGCTCCTGAAGCACTGAGTGCCTAAACTTTGCCATTCTTGTAAATACTGCTTTTGATTTCTGGGCTTTAGTGCTTTGTTTTATATTTGGGGTGTGCAGTGTGACATAGGGGTGTTCCCAGGTACAGTTCACCAGGGGAGGTGTGGAAGTGCTTGTCAGGATAGACAGGCTGTTGTGATCTGAAGAATTCCCTCTGCAGTGAACACTCAAGGTGTTTCAAGGGAATAGTAAGATCCACTGCTGCATTCCCTTCACTCACAGGGTACAACTTCCCTGGCTAGATACCAGTCCTTCCTTAATATTTGTCTTTTTGAAGTTCCACCGAGCATATTAGGTGCTGATACCCCTGGTGAAGTGGCAGTCATCCTCAACCAGGAAATCCATCTGGAATGCAGAGCCAAAGGCTTCCCCGTTCCTGACATTCACTGGTTCAAGGATGGCAAGTGAGTATATTGCAGCTTTTGTGGTTTGTGTCAGGCTCTTCCTCCACTAGAGCAGAGAGGAAGGAGGTGCAGTGTTTAAATACTTAGTGTTAACTTAGTGTCATCAGAATTTGGGGTGGTGTGAGGTGGTAAATTCTTTAACCAAAACTTAACATCCCACTTTTCTCTCTGAACTCACCCATCATTGGCCCTTGCAGAGCAGATTTTGGGTTTTTGGAGTTAGATGATGGTTGAATCAAGATAAGCAGAACCATTTATTTGAATTTATTCGGTGAGTTGTTCTACATGGATTATTTTAAACACATCATTAGTAAAAATGCAGTTGTTTAGCTGAGATTATCTTTTTCAATGGTTGACAGAACTTGCACCAGACATTTTGCTGGCTAGTGCCTTTTGCAGTTCTGCATATATTCATTAAAGGTTTGAAAGGTTATATATACATACATACAATAAAGGTTTGAGAACATTTATAACATGCATGTTTCCATTCCTCATCTCATCTTCCAGGAAGGCACACCAGGAGAAGAATTCTTGAGGCTTAAATATTAGCTGGAAACCTGGCTGGGCTGGGTATTTTTGGTGTTTAACAATATAGTTCAGCATAAGCATTGGTCAGGACTCACAGATATTCTGCTGTGACAGTTCCTTACTCTTTGCTATGGTTATGTGGTTCCTGTGTAGTAGATACCATTTTGTTATCAGCAAAGGCCTTACATGACGAAATAAATTAGGAAAAGGAGCTGAAGTCAGGCGTGCATCTCTGGCTCTGATGCTGGCATCCTGGAGGTCTGAGAAAAGTGCTTTTTGTGGTTTGGTTTCTTTTAGAAGCTAGGAATAGAGTTAATCATAATAGCTTGTCACTTCATGGGGGTTCTTGTGATTAATGCCATTAATTTAGTGCTAAATGACACTCTCAAATGGTACAATTACTGCCACCAAAGGACCTCTCCTTCTTACTGTCAGTTTAAATTAATGCTGAAAGGGTGGGGGCAGAGTTCTGTGAAGCAAAATGGTCTCTGTTTCAGGCCCTTGTTTTTGGGTGATCCCAGTGCTGTGCTGCTGGACAGGGACCAAGTTCTCCACATCAAGAGTGCTCGCAGGGTTGACAAGGGTCGCTACCAGTGCAGTGCCACCAACACTGCTGGCAAACAAGTGAAGGAGGTCAGGCTCGTTGTCCATGGTAAGTTTATGAAATGCCTGATCCCAGAAGATCCTCTTGTTTTACTCATAAGGTTTCTTTTGAATGGAAATACTCAGGCAAGTAGAAATTAAGTCTCTGATCCTACAAAATTTGTGTGTGAACTTAATTTAATAATCATATGTTCACAAAAGGACCTTTCTGAGTATTTGTATGTATGAAGTTAAGTACAGATAGTCCTTGCAGGCTTGGAAAAACACCTTGAAATGTTGTTTATATGCTTTTTTTTTTAACCAGTGATAGCGGTCTTGAAGGGTGTTCTCAAATTGTGCTGTTAGTTTCAACTGCATTGTTTTATTATCACATTGGCTTTATTGTTTTGATCTGTCTTAGGGAGGAGAAAATTAATAAGATTTTAATTTCAATACACATTCAGTCTTATTTTTCTTAACCTGGTGCTAGGATACAGTCTGCTTCATGGGACTCAGAAATTCTTGTGCCTGCAGTGTCAAGGGTAGGGATTTGAGGCTGTGAGCTCTCGAGTCCTCACTTGCAATGGATTTGTTCCTGAAAAATGTATGTGATTGTGTGAACTTAATGTGCAAATATCTGGGATATTTGTGAAGCACAGAGCATGCACAGGCTCAGGAATGTGGCTGCATACCAGTTGTGGTGAGACCTTTTTCTATTAGGAGCAAAGGAAATGCTGGGAGGACTTGCAGGGGTATGTGGCTGTTGTGAGATTAGAGGAATAAAACGGCTTCCCCCCCTTCCCTCCAGATAAAATCCTTGCAGATGAGTAGATCTATTTCAGGTTCTTCAGGAAAGATGAATTTGTGACAGCAGAATGGAATTTCTCTTTACTTTTATATTTCTCATTAGTCCTGGTTGTACAAACAGAAGCCTGCAGAGTAAGGGAGGAACCTCAGTGCTATATCTTGCTAATTCTTACTTTGTTTCAGCTGTTTTGCCCTACTTTTGACTTTGGTATTTTCCCAAAACACAGTTAAAACCATTCCTCATCTCTGATAGAGAAATGCATTCACCTTTGAACTGGATGTGTTTCAGCGTATTCAGTGGATTTGGGGTTTTTGATACAAAAATGTTTAATTAAAAAATATTTAATTGTGGTTTGATAACTGCAGAACCTGTTTGGGGGGGAGGGGGGGATTCATCTCTTCACAAGACACTTTGCTTTACATTTTTGCAGTGGTATTTTCAATGACCACTAAGGACGTCAGAGGAATCTATGGATGTACTGAGCATTTTTGGCAGCAAAGGAGACAATGTGTCTGCCAGATGTGTCTGGTCCTTTCAGCAGCCATAAATTTAGTCATTGCCAATTGCACTGTGTTTTTATTGCTTCTATAGAGATTTACGGACTCTTTATATTGGCTGATTTACACAAGAGCTTGTTTGCTAGAAAAATCCGAGTCCTGCTGCCTAGAGGGCAAGGGAAATTACTATGGGCCAAAAAGCTTCCAAAATAGGAGCATAAAGCAAGACTGTTAAGCTCATACTTAGTCTCAAAGTAAGTGACTTCATTCTCAGAAGTTTGGAGCACAGAGCAGTTCCCACTGCTGTTGTGGAGGCTCTTGGGTGTGTTTGGTATTTTCAATAGCAAGATCCTTGCTGGGAGGATGCACCTCCCAAGGCATCCAGGGATTGCTCTTTGGTGACAGGGAAGAGGGCTGCCCAAATGCTTTGCAGAAGGCATGGAGGCCCAGCTGTCCTAACTTGGCACATGTTAGAGCCTGGCGTCATTTTTGTTGCGTTCTCTTCATGCTTTCCACACTCTTGGAAGACTGTACAGGTAATAGATGAGCTCTACTGGACAAAGAACCAAACAAAACACAGCAGGAAGGGTTGGAGGGCTGATGAAGTTTTTGGTTTTTTTCTACATTGTTTTGCATTCTAATGTTTTGTTTAAACATGCTCATATTTGTAGTCTAAGGCTTTAATGTTGTTGTTTTGTCTTTTGAACTAGTACCCCCTAGTATTAAGGGAGGAAACATTACCACAGAGGTATCAGTGCTCCTCAACAACCCAATAAATCTGGAATGTGAAACCAAGGGAATCCCTGTGCCCACCATCATGTGGTACAAGGATGGACAGCATGTGATTTCCAGTCCCCAGGCTCTGTATGTGGACAGAGGGCAGTTCCTGCAGATCCCACAGGCACAGGTGTCAGACTCTGCCCAGTACTCGTGTCGTGTGAGCAGCGCTGTGGGGACTGCGGAGAAGCTGTTCCATGTGGATGTTTATGGTGAGGGACAGCTCCTGAACTGTCTTATTGCTCCTGCAAAACAGCTCTGGAAGAGATTTTCTCTGCAGCCTGGCAGTGGCTGTAATTAAACTCTGGCCTCTGTTGGCAGGGCTATGTAGAGGGAGATTCAGACCCTCTGCTTCATGGGATTCTCCAACAGCTCTTGTCTTCATGGAATCATAGAATGGTGTGGAAATAGACATCAAAGCCCATCTAGTGCCACCCCTGCCATGGGCAGGGACACCTTCCACTATCCCAGATTTGCTTCAAGCCCCATGCAGCCTGGCCGGAGACAATTCCAGGGTTCCAGGGGCAGCCACTTCTTCTCTGGGCACCCTGTGCCAGGGCCTTACCACCTTTACAGGGAAGAATTCCTTCCCAATATCCCAGCCAACCCTACCCTCCCTTCACCAGCTTTGATACCTTGCTTTCTTCTACTCAGCTCTTTCTTTTCCACATATATCCATTCTTAGATCTGTATGCTAAACAATATTTACTTGAAAGAACCGTTCTGGATAGGATCTTTAGTGTACTTTTTTAAGTCCTTCTTGTCTAGTTCTTCCCTCTCAAAGTACTGCATATCCACTGTTTTATACAGTTGGTCAATTTTGAACTACATCATATGACCTCTTTGCCTTGCCTTGCCCCAGCAGCAAATTCTCATGTGAAACCGTGCATGACATGATGGCAGATGGAGCCAGGGTGGGTGGAACGAACCCATTTTCTCTTAATGCATTTTCTGGCTACAGAATTAATGGCTTGCATTATATTTTTCTTTTCTGCAGTTCCTCCAGTAATCGAGGGTGATGCTGACACAGCCCAGAGCAGGCAGGTGGTTGCTGGGAATTCCCTCACGTTGGACTGTAATGCTGCTGGCAACCCTCCTCCTCTCCTGACCTGGTTAAAAGATAGGGTTCCTGTGAAAGCAAGTGACAAGCTCCGTGTCCTGGCTGGGGGGGAAGCAGCTGGAGATCTTGAACACCGTTGAGGCTGACCAGGGCCAGTACTGGTGTGTGGCCACAAGCATAGCTGGAGAACAAGAAATCAAGTATGATGTTGAAATCTTAGGTGTGTGAGCTGCAGATTTATCAGATTCCCATAAACCTAAGATGGAGAAGTTCTTTAAAAGCTATGGTTTTATTTTTGTTGGTATTAAAATATTAAGATCATCGTGTTCTGTATCTAGCTGAACCTGGACAGTGCAAACTTTTCTGTCCAGGGCTACAGGACAGTTGAAGACTTGTAGTTTCAGGTTTGTTATTGAAGGATTTTTGTGCATGTGTTAGGTGATTATTATTCTCAGTAACCTCTAAAATTCTTCTTGTCTTCAGAGAAGAAAACTACAGAAATCCAGTAAAAATATCACTGAGTAGTGGTCTTTGGGAGAGAACGTCTTCCTCTCACTTTGAGTTGTGTTGTGCAAGTTTTGAACCTTAAAGTGAAAAAAATACTTTTCCTTCCATTTTTAATGAATCATTACCACAGTCTATATATCATCAGTCCCTTCTGAAGGTCTTGTGGTAAATAAATGTACAAAAGTGTGAATCACCTTCTCCTGACATGTAAGAGATCTGTAAAGAACAGAATTTTAGGTTTTGCACACTTGAACATAATACTGAATGCAGGTGAAGAGCATCTCTTCTGCTTCTGCAGGTAAATGTCACTGGTTATGATAGTGAAGGAGCTGTGTGACAGTGCTTCCTTTCCAGAGAGGATGAGATAGGGTGAAGAGGACCTGGAAGAGGATGCTCTGCTCCTTCGTTTTCTCCTTTTGCTGACAGGGGTGCTAAAAGGCCCCCCGTTCCCACCCAATCTCAAGGTTCTTCTTACAGAATCTGAAAAACCCTATCAAACAAGAAACAAAAAAGTGAAACAGCGATTTGAAGCCACAAAATGTCACTGGGCAGATGTTCCCTTTAAAAAAGTAACAATGGTTCATAATGAATCAGCGTATGTTTAACAGTGGTATTTGAGAGAGACTTGTTTGATATTTTTGATGTGTAAATATTTCTGTTGCTGGATTTTTCTCTTACAGTGCCACCGTTGGTGGAAGGTGGGGATGAGCTCTTGGAATACATTGTGATACTCCACAGCCCTTTGGAGCTGGGTTGTTCAGCAAGAGGGACACCGTCACCAGCTATCACGTAAGGGCACTTGTATGATGGTAGAAAAAATACAAATAAATCTGCTGGTCGATTAGGTGAGCTTTATGAGTCACCTGTGGTAATCGGTGGTGGTTAATGAGTAGAGGACAAACTCCTGGCTCCACTTGGTAACACCATCAGGCACTCCCTTGGCAACATCAGGATTTATTGTAAAGTAATTTGCTTTGTTGTGCCAATACCCATGTCCTGAAGATTAGGATAGAAAACAGGAGCAGACAGAAGCATGTCCTTTGCTAATGCAACTTAATGTATCTTTTTCTTCTGCCGCCCATGATTGCTTTTGCCTTGAAGGCTCCTTTCTGCCTCTGGTGGTATCTGCTGTCACCTTTCTGATACTGTCTTTAGTGGACGTTCCCCAGTACTTCCTTCTGATAAACCCTTCAATCTGTGGCACTCAGACAAGGGGAATACAACCTGACACCTCCAGACTTCCATAGAAATGTGAACAGAGTTACTGAGGTGTTCTGTTTAACAGAAGTGTGCATATTTTAGGAATGTTGTTGATCGTACTTTCACAGACATCTGAGATCCAACTTTCTTTTTGGTAGGTGGTTCAAGGATGGTCAACCAGTTGAAGAGGAGGCTGGACATAAGGTCTTATTAAATGGACAGAAACTTGTCATCTCTCAAGCTCAAGTGTCAGACAGCGGCCGCTATAAATGTGTGGCTGCAAACAAGGCGGGAGAACATGAAAAGGAATTTGATGTTACAGTGCATGGTAGGTTACTCAGGTTGGGTGGGAAGCAGCAGACTGCTTTTATTTCAAATTGCTGGCAATAAGGTGCTCAATCTTTCTGTAAGTGTTTATTTGCATTAGCAGGTTGAAAAACGAGAGGAGATTAGATGAAATAATTTGAATGGTTTGGTTTGCTGGCAAGAAGGTGCTCAAACTTTCTATAAATGTTTATTTGCATTAGCAGGTTGAAAAACTGGAGAGGAGATTAGATGAAATAATTTGAATGGTTTGGGTTGGACACCAGGTGTGGCAGGGGCACCTTCCACTAGATCTAGAAGTAGAAGTAAAGCTGCACTTACCTCTGGGATATTGCTTCTATATATTTAAGTGTATATGTTAAAATGAGGCATCATTTTTGTTTCTTGTGCTTTTTGCAGTTCCTCCAGTCATTAAATCAGCCGGGCCTTCCGAGAGAGCAGTTGTGCTCCACAAGCCTGTAACACTGCAGTGCATAGCAAGTGGCATCCCTAGCCCTTCCATAACCTGGTTAAAAGATGGGCAGCCAGTAAACACAGCCAGGGGAAATATCAAAGTAAGCATGATTCTTTTATGGGATCCAAACCATGGAAGATAATTGCAGTAAGTTATACATGTTAGTACTTTTCCTTTTGATTTCCTCACACTGTGATACAAAAGTGCTTAAGATCCATCCTGCAGAGTGAGGAGCTTTTTACCTGATCAAGGTGGTGTCTCAGGTAATAGCAATGTTTAGTAGACTGAATCCCAGTAGGCACCTCATATCAGGAGAGTCCATGGCTGGAAATTCAGAATCTGTCTCCTGCCAGTTGTACTTTGCCCTTCAAGGTCAAATGGTTATGTGCTGATTGTGAGGTTGTTCTAGGCACTCATCCCTGTGGGAGGTGGGATTAGCTGAGCTATTCTGTAATCACTGCAGTAGCTACCTGTAATTTCCTTTTCCTGGTGAGATCCTGCCTTTCCATGAACAGCTGTCCCCAGTGCTTGCATGTTCCGTGGGTAAGTGCTTGCAGTGAATTTGATTTCCCATGGCTGGAGCAGTTTTTGATATCTTGCCTGCAGTCTCCTCTGCCTGCCTGCCCCTCACCAGCCAGGTCTTGTCACAGCTGTATAGCTCCTGATGCTGCTGTGCCAGGGACACTGAAATCCCTGGCCCAACAGTTTCCTTGTTCCACAAGCCAGGGTTGGGAGGGGATGAACCCGGCCATGTCCGTTTGCCCTCTCACCGAGTGGCTGTGCTGTGGACAGTGGTGTCACACAGCTCCTCTCTGTGTTTGGGAACAGCTGGAGGCCTCGGGCCGTGTCCTGCATTTTGGCAAGGCCCTGCCCGGAGACGCTGCCCACTACACCTGTGTGGCCACCAATGCTGCGGGGGGAGGCCCAGCAACACACCCGGCTCCATGTGCACGGTAATGCGGCCGAACGGGCCTCTCCATGCAGCTCTTGCACCTGGTCTCACTTTGCTCTGGCTTTTCTCCTGGCTCTGCACATCCACCTCTCAGTTCTCTTTCTCTGTCCCACTCCATTAGTAAGGAGTGAGGGCAAAAACGGGCTGTTGTAGAGTCTGGACTCTCTCCTGTGATAGCAAAGGACACAGGAGTGAATGAATGAATGTGCGTGTGTGTGTGTATGTCTTTCCAGGTACCTCTGCTGCTCAGAGGTATCCCAAAAAGCCAAGCACACCCTACTAATGCACCCCTCAGAAGGATACTCTGTGATTCTGAATCAATGTGTGACACATCACCACTAGCATTACTAATTTCATTCAAGCTTTTTGTGGATATTGGTATTCCTTGTGACCCTGCAATGGGAAATTTTTGCAGGAATAACTTTTCTGAGAAAGGAACATTTTCTTGTGAGGGGATTTTTCAGCCTGTTTGGAAGGAATTTTCTTTAGCAGCTAAAAACAGTATAAAAAGAATCAGGGAAACTTGAGAAGCTGTCATTTGGATGTGAGTTTAATAAATGCTGTCACCATGATTTACAAACATTTGGCTCCGAAGTTGTCACGAAGTGGTATGCATTGCTGATGTGACCCAGTCCTCAAAGAGAGGTGTGGGAATCCTCAGGAGGTGCAGGAATAGACTGTGGCAATATTTTCACAAATGATGACTGTGTTGGCTTTTATTGCCAAATCAAGCTAGTAATTGGAACGTGTTAAACTGCAGCGGGGAGAGGTTGCAGAGTCTCCAAGAATGAGACTTAGGAAGCCACACTTAGACTGTGATAATTACTTCACGACTAATTTCAGTGTCACTCTCATGCTCATAAAGCTCTCCTTTGCTGTCATTCTTCATGTTTGGATTGCCACTATCTGATGTTTCTGACTTGATTCAGATTTTTTAACTTCAGGAAAGTAAAAGCTGTCTACACCACGTGGTTTACTATCACCAGGTGAAGTGAGAGGAGCTTACCACAAGAAAGAATTGCTGTTCTGTGTTGTGCACCCAATACTTGAAAATCTACTTTAAGTTCAATTTTTCCTGAAAAAATTTAAAATTAACAAAAAGAATGCTCTATTCCTCTTACCACTAATAAGATTATATAATTAGAGAGTATTCCCATTTCAGAGATGAACTTTCTGGAGAAATTCCTTGGTCATCCAGCAGTCAAAGCTTGTGCAACTCATTGCTCAAAGTTTCTCCGAGGGTAGATGACTTTGTGATTGGATGCTCTGCTAGCTGGGTGGCTGAATTAATGAACACCTGCTGCCTTTGTCTTTCCCCAGAACCACCCAGTCTGGAAGATGCAGGAAAAGTATTAAATGAAACAGTGGTGGTGAATAATCCAATCCATCTTGAATGCAAACCATCTGGGAACCCTCTGCCAGGTATCCATGTGCACCTCAGGGAACATCTCATAAAGGGTTTCACTTCCATGTGTCCTTGGAAAGTAATGGACATGCTGAATGTGGAGCTAATTGTGTGACTTAAAACCAGCTAGAAACTGTGTGATGGGAAATGTCAGTGTATGAGCTGACATGGAGAAAGGATTGAGAAATTCAGTGATCAGCCCACTGATAAATGAGTGAAAACACATCACAAGGATAATCTGTTCACTTGTGATATTCTGTCCACAGACTGGAGCACTGTTGGATTTCTACTGAATGAGCTTTAAACACATCCACTTTTATCTTCTGTCAGCTCAGTATTTGTTAGCATAAGGCTGACCTAAAACACTTAATGAGATGAGTGCCTGTCAAGTGTGCCTGTGTGTAGGACTTTTTTAATGTGGGGTTTTTGTTACCTGATAAGATATAAAAAGACATGTTATTATGAGAGCAATTTGCTGTATTAATTATTGTAGAGCAAAATGGGGGAATAGTTAGGGAGCTCTTATATCTAATACAGCAAATTATTCTCATGCTGATTATAGCAACATTTTCAGAAGAAAGGTTATACTTCAGATGTACATCCAGCTTCTCTTTTTCTGCCTTATTAGGAATTAATTCATAGCAAAGTATTATTTCTAGAATAATCTATACTTAAATTTAAAAAAATATAAAATTTTGAGGAAGTAAAATGGTACAAAAGCATAAGAATTTTATATCTATTTTATACTCCTTTTAAATTTTTTTCCTTTTTTTCCTCCAAAATTTCACTTACTTTAGAACAAAAATTAAAATTATGGATTTCAGATAATTTATGCAATAAGAACAGTTTGATCACCCCTAGTATGATTCAATGGCACATCTTACTGTCAAGATATAATATTAGTCAGGAAAGTGAGAGCATAGCATCCAACTGGAAAAGAGGGAAGCTGTGTGCAAGTCTTGTCTATCAGTCAGGCCAGAGCATTTTGTGGGTGTGATTCTTACCCCAAAACCCCTTGTGTATTACAGATAATCACTCCATGAGTAGTAATTTCATCTGAGTAGGGAAGTGGTGCCAGCAAAGCCTCAGTGACCCATTCTCTTGATGGATGGTGCCATCTTTTGGCTGAGATGCAAAATCTGCAGATTTTCTTGGTTGTCAACTTCCTATACAATTTTCTTCTGCAGTAACACAAGTTTTTTGCTCTTTATTTTCAGTTTTTCGACCTACTGGTTGCACATTGATTTGGTTGCTTATTTTTTGATTCTTTATCCCAGGAATTTCAGGTTAATGTATTGATAATTTAGGGCAAAAGGTAAAAAAATTGATACATGTTATAGAATCCCTGTATTAAAGTATCCTTGGATGGTTTGGGTTGGAAGGGACCTGAAAGCTCATCTCCTTCCATTCCCCTGCCACGGACAGGGACACCTTCACATTTTTGTGTGGCTTTGAACAGCCACTCTTTACCTTGGTATAAGTAAATTTCCTATAATTTGCTTTACTTGATAATTTATCAATTTCAGGACACTTTTCCATAAGTATATGGGGGATAGGGATCATAGTGTCAAATTTGCTGTTGGATTCTAGAGCATAGTCAGTATTTTGTACAAATCTTCCAATTTCCTAATTTTCTGTTACATTTTATTATTCTTAATCATGATTAACACTGCTGTTGACTGTTAAACGTTGGTGTTGTGTGTGAAAGCTGAGGTGACTGGTGTGATGGCTCCATGGTGTCGTGTTTGCTGGAACTATCAGTGACTTGCCCCCATTCCTTCCCTGCAGCTGTCTCGTGGTCCAAGGATGGGCACGTGCTGGCTGACAGGGGACAGGTGCTGCACATCGAGGGTGCGCAGGTGGCTGACTCGGGCCTCTACAGCTGCCTGGCTGCCAATGCCGCAGGCACGGCCCAACTGCTCTACAGCCTCCAGGTCCATGGTGAGTGTAGAACCATGGAACTGTCACTCCTGCATCTTGGGAAACACTTCTGAGAGCATCGAGTCCAACCATTCCCCCAGTGCTTCCAAGCCCACCACTGACCCATGTCCCCTAGTGCTACATCCTCATGGCTTTTAAATCCCTCCATGGATGGTGACTCCAGCACTGCCCTGGGCAGCTGTTCCAGTGTCTGACCCTATCAATGAAGAAACTTGTCTTAATATCCAAATTAGCCGCCCCACCCCTAGCACAACTTGAGGCTTTTTCCTCTTGCCTTGTATTATGACACTTTGGAATAATATGTGCAAGCTCCACCTTTGCTTTCCTCCTTTTCCAGTCTGCTTAACAGGCTTAGTGTTACTCATCATGTGATCACAGAATCCCAGGATGGTTTGGGTGTAAAGGGACCCTAAAGCCCATCCAGTGCCACCCTCTGCCATGGGCAGAGACACCTTTCATTAGATCAGGTTGCTCCAAGCCCTGTCCAGCCTGGCCTTCGACACTTCCCTGGATCCAGGGGCAGCCACAGCCTCCCTGGGAATTCCATTCCAGGGCCCTCACCACCCTCACAGCCAGGAATTCCTTTCCAATATCCCATCCGACCTTGCCCTCTGACAGTGGGAAGCCATTCCCCCTTGTCCTGGCAATGTATGCACTTCACTCTTTTGTTTTCTCAGTGACATTAGAATAGGTGTTTTGAATGCAGAAAAGGGAAGACATTTCTAGGAAGAATGAAATTGTGGAAGAGGTAGTTTGTTTAAGGGATCACTTGAGCAATTTGGAGGGCCTGGCAATTGCTGGGGTTTGTTGTAGATGTCTTTGAAGCTCACAGTAGATAAAGGACACAGATCAAATGCTCTTTCATTATCCAAAAGTTTTAAAGAAAAATATTCTGTGTCTAATAAGATGAAGTGGAAGTGTGGGTGTCTGCAGACACAAGACACCTGGGCAAAAGCGAATTGGAGCTTTTCCAATGATCTTAGTGGTTTTGGATGTGGCGATAATCCAAGTTCTTATCTTTGATACATGCATGCACATGTAGCTGGTTTTCTATGGGAGTCTTCATGCAAAAGTGTGGCCTAAATTTGGCACAGTGTTGTCAACTGAGATGCACACAGAGTATATAGGTCATATTAATGTTAAGTAATGACTTGGGCAGTGTGTTTCCATGGATTTAATGACCACTGTGGGAAGACACATAGTACAAGAAGCAGTCTAAGGCAATTAACCCCACCCAGTGATTAATTCCCAATAAATCCTCAGAGCTAAGGTCATTATTCTAGTTGAATGGAAATAACCCCTCAGTACATGTGTGTTTTTTAGGGGTGGCGGAATTTCAGCGAACATGTCCAGAGTTTTCTAGGGAACTAAAATTTTTTGACTAAGACACAGAGCTTCCCCTTCTAGAACAGAGTATGTGCAGTTGCAGCCTCAGCTAAGGGCATCAAAGGAACTAATTGCATCAAATTCCTGTCCATGAACCTGCTTCATTCAAAGCTGGTGTCCTGCCAGGCTGACAGTGGAGATCTGCTGGAATTCACCATCCACAGATTCGTCATCCACTGTCCTTAGAGTTTATGAGTTTGAGAAGACAAAACTTAAAGATTTTGCCGTCTTTATCAGTGGAAGCAATGACTCCTTATTGGAGAGCAGGCACAAATACCAAATACTGAAAGTTGGGCTGAATTTATGGAAAGGCTGCTCTAGATTTCCGTGGCCACGTGCCTTGGCCGACTACTGGCCTTATTCACCAGTTTCTGTTGTTAATAGTATTATCAGATCTTTTTGGCATTAAAAGCAATGCTTGATACTGCAGACTTAACACTGAATGGAACCATGCAGGCCAACTGAAGGAAGCTGGTGGAATCCCAGTTCAGTTAGAATTCACAGGATTTCATTGTATTAATTTTTTTCACTTCTTTCTCTCCACTGTAGCTTTCTCTTGCACGTGAGAGCAATGAATGCCATTGCACTGCTGTAGGAGGAACTCTGTGAGGGGAAAACATTATAAATTTATAAAGTCCTGTGCCTTTTCTCTGCTGTTACTGCTATTACTGAAACATATATAGGAGTGAGGAGAATCACAGAATTATGGAATGGTTTGGGTTGGAAGGGACCGTAAAGCCCATCCAGTTCCATCCCCTGCCATGGGCTGGGACACCTTCCACTATCGCAGGTTGTTCCAAGCCCTGTCCAGCCTGGCCTTGGGCACTTTCAGAGATGGGGCAGCCACAACCTGAGTTATAGGCTCTTAGAGGTTGCTAAATTAATGAAAGAACCGTATTTTCAGTGCAGAATTTTATACCTGTTTTCTTCCCTCACACTGGGGTATATACATGAATAGCTCACACCATTTTCATCTTGTTGCAGGAATGACTTCAAGCATTAAATTTTCATCTGACAATGACTTTTAACCTTTATCACTAAGTTATTAGTGGTAGGAGCAAATAGAATAGTTTTGATTCTCCTAGTACATGAAATATCTTCCTTTTTTAATGATTCTTGACTCCTTTTCTACCAGAGCCCTGAAACATTTGCTAGACTCTGTGCCTAGAGCAAGTGCTTTAGATGTTCCTTTGCAATGTTTTGTGTCATCAGACAGGCAGATGTTTTCGAGTCTAATCTGTAAACGTTTCCGTCTGTTCTGCCAGGCTAATTTGTCACTCTGTGTATGGATTTGCTTTATGTGGTTTATATGGTAAACTCCATTCTTTAACCCCACAACTCCTAAAGCCTTTCACAAGGTCTAAGTGGAATAGTAGAAAAGTCTGAGGGAATACTTTCTGGCTTTATGGTGTGGTTCCTGGGTTTCACAGCTGTCCTCTGGACTGTGGGCCCAGTCCCACATACCTTGTTTACAGTAGTTTCACTGCAGTTTTCTGCCTGCTTGTTCAAGGGAAGAGCAGGATCTGGTGCAGAGCAAAGACGTGACAAGAGTTCAGTAGGAATAACATGAGAAAAGAGAAATAACATCCAAAACTAGGCAGCCTATTTAATTTCACTGTGATTAATACTCTTATGTGGCTGTTACAGTCCTTTTTCTGTGGGTTTTTTTCAGTGCCTCCATCCATCTCTGGCAGCAGTGACATGGTGACAGTGGTAGTCAATAACCCAGTGAGACTGGAGTGTGAAGCCAGGGGCATCCCTGCCCCTATCCTGACGTGGCTGAAGGATGGGGGCCCAGTGTCTAGTGTTAGCAACGGACTCCAGGTACCAGGGTCAGAGCCTGCTCTATCTGTGGTGTTCCCTGTTGTGGGAGGAGGCTTTTAAGTCAATGCAGTTCAATGGAAGAGAGTAAGTCTGAGTATTTGGAATAAAAATATCAAGCCTTTTGCTCTGGATTGTTCATGTGAATTTAGCTCCAGAACTGTGTGAAGTGGAAGATAGAGGTGTATTGAAATAAAGTGGTCCCTTCAGCTGATGTCATACTGAATAAGTTTGCATCATCGAATTTCCCACTTACTGGGAAGAAGAGGAAATTGGACCAAATTCCTCTGCTGAAGAGATCTGGAGAGCTCATTAGATACAACAGTAATTGAGAAAAGAAAACCAACCTCTGATATATTTCAGAGGTAAAACAAGAGGCCGTGATTGGGTTTTGGAACCTGATTTTATAATGTGAAAGGGAAGAGGGGAAATTTGTGTTCTCTGGGGACAGCTCAGGACACAGATGGAAGGTGATGGAGCATGTTTGAAGCTGGTGGGAGGGAGGGATGTCCAGATCCTGTAAAGTCTTGAGAATGTCAGGAGTTCCCTAGGGACTGGCATGAAGCTAAAGTTCTGCTTCTTCAAGTCTGGATTAGAAGAGAACACTGGAGTGCAGGGAGATAGTGGGACACAATGGCAAAGCAAGTGTTCCATTTTGAAACAAACCTTAATTGCTCCCCCTTTTGTTTGATGCTGTGATGTGTCTGAAGGTGCTGTGCTCCCATTGCAGGTCCTGTCAGGAGGCCGGGTGCTGGCACTGCCCAGTGCCCAGCTCAGTGACACAGGGACATACACGTGTGTGGCAGTCAATGCTGCGGGGGAGAGCCAGAGGGACATTGACCTCCATGTTTATGGTGAGTGACAGATGTCTTTCTTTTGGTCCTGAGAGCTATTCTTGGAACTTTATTTTAACACACTGGGCCCAGCAGCGCTGAGTAGAAACAATCCCAACCCATAATGGAAGGCCAGGTGAGGAGGGGTGTGTGTATGGACATCCACCCTCATTTACTAAAGCATGTAGGTATGTTCTTTTGTGTATCCTTGAAGAAATTTAACTGCAGCAGTGAATTTACAAGTTTAGTGCATAAAAGCTCATTTATAAATGATAAAAGAAAATATGTGTTCATGTAAAACCAGGTAGATTTGCCAGGTGAGATATATTCTTGGGGCAGTGCTCTGTTGTCTTTATTGCACCAGAAGGAATCACTGGGAGTTCTCCATCCAGCTCTGCAGGTCCATGCCATTCCCAAGCCTTACTCTGCCTGCCTAAATGGAGGAGATTCTTTTTGTGCTGAATAGTAACACTGTGTTGAGCCCAGCCAGTCAGCTCCGTCTCCTTCAAGGAACAGGAAAGAAATGGTGTTTTATTTTGTAAGTTTTCCAGATTATTAATAAGTTGATTCTGAAACTTTTTTTTGCCTGAACTCATGTGAGGTCATCCTACCTTCTGATTTGGGCAGTGCTCTCATGCGTGCTTGGATTGTTTGGACTGACCTGTGCAGGGCCAGGAGTTGGATTTCGGTGATCTCTGTCCCTTCCGACTCAGGATATTCTGTGATTCTGTGCTTTCTTGTAACTTGAATAAGTTTCAACCTGGGTTTTTTGGTGACTTGAATCAGATTACTTTTTATAATTGTAGAATCACAGAATGGTTTGGGATTGAAGGGGACCTTAAAGCTCACCTAGTCCCATCCTGTGCCATGGGCAGGGACACCTTCCATTCTCCCAGGTTGCTCCAAGCCCTGTCCTAGCTAGCCTTGAACACTTCTAGGGATAGGGCAGCCACAACTTCTCTGGCATCCTGTGCCACCCTCACAGGGATTATCCCATCTAACCCTGCCCTCTGGGAGGCACTCCTGATTGTCCTGTCCCTCCAGTCCCTTGCCCAAAGTCCCTCTCTAGTTCTCTTTGAGCCTCTTCAGGCACTGGAAGAGTCCCTAAGGTCTCATGTTGTGTTCTCAGAGCCCATGGGCTGTGTCAGCAGGCTCCCAGGGAGTGTGACTGTTGCAGGTTTTGAGTTCCCTTGGACACATCAGAGGATTTGTCCACCAATGAAATGAGGACGAAAAAATGGCATTTGTTTTAGAAATGTTGCAGTATCAGATGTGTAGAGAGGCTTTTGGAATTGAGGCACCTTTGTGGTTTTGCTTTGCTTTAAGTAGGTCAGTGCTTGGACTCTGCCAATCTTCAGCATTAGGGCAATCCCACGTAGAAAACCTTGCAAGAAATGTTAGGGGTTTTGATGGGTTCTAAGCGGGGACAGCTGGCCAGGTTATTTGAGTTTGGCTTTCAGAATTGTCTCCCTTAGTTAGGCTACCCCTAACTGAAGTCCTGGTGACTTTTGCATCTGGAAGGGGCAGTTCAGAAATCCAAGACTCTGCCATGGCTAGTGACTCTGAGTTAATATAGGCTGGAACATTTTATGCCTAGAGCAAGGAATATCAGGGTCTTCTTTGGAGTTTGAGGACAGGTGAGTATGTCTGTTTAATGTGACATAGATATATTTTTTATTCCTCTTTTATTTTCTGGAACCTCTGTCCATTTTAGATGGAGGAAATGAAAAGAGTTAGGAGTTGTGTATGTTTAAAATTAGTGTTGTATTAGAAGCTGGCCAGGGTTGAGCTCAGCTGCAAGACCAGCTTGAGTGAAGCTGTCAACAAAAAGAAATATTGCTCTTCAGACTTGCCTCATAAGAGCAATCTAATTAAGAAGCTGCAGGAGGAAACTAATTTGGAGTATAGTTGGAGCTGGGTTGGTTGGAAATACACACTGAGCCAGGAGTTGGAACAAGCTCAGTTACTTACAGTTACTATGAGCATAATTAGATTAATTTTAAACCCCATTCCTTCAGAAATAAATGCATTAGTGTCTGTCTCTGTGTAATAAACTCAGTTTCCTTTTGAGTGTATTTCAATTCATTTAGCCAAGAGGAAAAGTAGTTGGTTGAAAAGTGTTTGGAAATAAATTTGCCTTCTGCAGGAATGGATCAGCTTCCAATTCTCAGTTCCACAGTACTCATAAAGAATCTGTGCCTTTGTTAGTTCTTGAAAGAAAAGAAAGATTAACAGTTGGGGTTTTTTTCACATATTATATTTATTATCCACAGGGACCAGCCTTTTCCCTAAATTATTTCCAAACTGTGAAATCAACAGCTCTGCTTTTTCCTGGGCAAGAAACACAAAGCTTGCTTGTTCCTGGTCTTTTCAGGCCACCTTGAGAGCTGTCTTGCTCTCCCTTGAGTGTCACTTTGGGACATGTTCTGGTCTCCTGCATGTGATTAACCCAGTGTCCTTTTTCTTACAGACTCCTCCCCCTACAGACCCCACTGCCTCCCTTGTCACCCCAAGGTTCCGTGCACTCGGACCCTCAGTGTCTGGGGTAACGGATCCCAAAATGCCAGGGCAAAGGTTCTTATATTTGGTCCTGGTCAACTTTTTGGGGGGCAATATTTCCTCCATTTGACTCCAGCCATGAAGACTTTCCATAAGGTTTAGTTCTCAGTTGTCTTCTCAGTTATGATTGATTGTTTTTCTGATTGTGGAAACACAAATTTAAACACAGGGGGGAAAAAAATGTGTTTTCTTAAATTGTGACACTGTTGAGGAACAGCTAATGGGTTTCATTTGAAGCGTCCATTGTTTTGGGGTTTTTTATTTCTACACAGAAAACTTGCCTTCCAAAAGCAGATTTTTCTACTCTCTGATTTGGAAATAATAATGTAATAATGAGTTTATCACTGAACTGCAGAACAAATGTCAATATAGTGCACAGTGCCAACAACTGCAATAATTAGTAGATCCCCCACAAACCTGATACGTGAGCTAATTGAAGATTATGATTTGTTGACTAAGTCATTAGCCCACTGACTTGCTTGCCACCCATGTAAGTTCTCATTCTGTCAGCTGTAGTTGGTCATCTCTGGACGAATTCTTTCTAAGTCAGAGTATTCCTTAAAGCCAAGTATCCTTCTTGGCACTGTCTGGAACAGCTTAGGACGTTTTCAGCTTCTGGGGCTGATTATTATCTTGTGAGCTTTTTCACTCAGCAGCTCTTTTTCTTTCTAGCAGGAATGCATACCCCCCTTTTTATATACATGGGATTTTCCTTTCTAGCTACGTTTCAAGGGGGTTTTTGTTAGTCCTGGCTTATTCTTACGATTTCTCTGTAGCTGATACTTCACTAGTGTTTATTTTGTGTGGAAGATACTCTGTAAGTATTGTGGGTTTTGTGGTATAAAGGAGACTGAAGTTTGTGTCAGAAAGCTGCAAATGTAATTTTATCTTTGCTAAGTGAAGCCCCTTAACTCCACATTATGTTTGCTCTGAGAAGTCTTCAGTGCCCAAAGACTCCTTGATTTGAGCAAGAGGACAAGAGGAAACAGCCTCAGGTTGTGCCAGAGGAGGTTCAGGTTGGATATTAAGAAAAATTTCTTCTCAGGAAGGATGGTCAGGCACTGGCACAGCTGCCCAGGGCAGGGGTGGAGTTGCCATCCCTGGAAGGATTTAAAATCTGTGGATGTTGCCTCTGGGAACAGTGCTGGGGAATGGTTGGACTCCATGGTCTCAGAAGGCTTTTCCAAGGTAACGAAGTGTGTGATTGTGTTGGTGCAGTTCCCCCCGACATTGTGGGCGAGGAGCAGAACGTGTCAGTGCTGCTGGGCCAGGCCCTGGAGCTGCAATGCTACGGCAGTGCCGTGCCCCCGCCCCGCCTCGCCTGGCTCAAGGACGGGCGGCCCTTGCTGGAGAAGCCAGGCCTGAGCATCTCTGG
Organism: Petroica traversi; assembly: GCA_025920805.1. Lineage (NCBI taxonomy): Eukaryota > Metazoa > Chordata > Aves > Passeriformes > Petroicidae > Petroica > Petroica traversi. The sequence continues at coordinate 1,090,045 of JAHLSL010000200.1, forward strand.
AGATGGGAGCGTGCTGAAGGTAAACTGGGCAGGGAAGGGGTGCTGGGGTTCCATCCTGGGGAGTTACACCCTCTGTGGAGGTGGGACAGCACTGGGCTCTCTGCAGTAGCAGAGAGTAGTGTGTGAGGAGGGGGGGCATATCAGAGGCACTGGCTGTCTGGGTACAGAGCTTGCTGGATTCATATTCTATTATTAATATTCAGTGAGACACATGCAAAAATAAAATTGAGACCTGAGCTCCCTCTCCATACATATTTCATGAATAATTATGTAGGAAGAAAAAACTCAGGTTTTCCTTTTGTCCCCAGATTGAAGGAGCTCAAGTGCAGGACACTGGACGCTACACTTGTGAAGCGACAAATGTTGCTGGGAAAACTGAGAAGAACTATAATGTCAATATTTGGGGTAAGCTTTATTAAGCTTATTCCAGGAATGGGAACAAAGCTCAGAGCTGAATTACAGTGTGAGACACTGAAATCCTCTGTAGTTCATCAAAACTTGGTTCCTGAGGCTCACACAGGGAGATGTTGTATTTTTTGTACTTGAACAGGCCCAACACAGTGCACACATTTTTCAAATTGCTTTAATTTAGTTCTAAATTAACACCAGTTGCTCCACAGACCTTTGCTGAGCTTGCTGGAATGAGAGTAGTTAGAGCTATAACTAGTGAGTGGCATTCCTTCTCGTGGCATTCCTTCTCATGGCAGGGGGTTGGAATGAGATGGTCTTTTAAGGTTCCTTCCAGCCCACACCATTCTGTGATCTATGATTCTATGATAAATAACTGGGTTTGGATCCATAGCTTTAATGCCATTTAGAGTAACATACCCACTTACTGAAATGCTGAAGCATTGGAATTCAGATAAATAAAAACTGCCTTACCTAGCTTTATTTGCTCTACAAATTTACAGAAATTTAGGTGCTGAATCCTAAAAACAGCTTTAATACTTTTTTTATAGATCTATGATGAATGTGGCTTAGGATATTATTTTAATAATTGCTTTTGAGGGGCTTTTCTGTACCATCATTTTCTTCCCGTATACAAATTGAAATATCCCTATTTTGCTATTATAAATCAATTTCTTGTTTTGAACTCGCAAGACTTGAATTACCTTCGAGGGTTTGAAACACTAAAATAACATTTTTCAGTACAGATTTTAAGTCTGTCATGATTAAAACACCCACTCATGGCATTTAAGTTAGAGGTGGGTGTTGCAATACCATGCCATTTCCCATGCTGAAGCAAATACCATTTACTGTGCAGGTCAACCTCTGCTCTCTTCTCTCCCTCTCAGATATTTGCACAGGACCTTTGCTGGAGGGATTTGGATTTGTTCCTTTGTGCAGTAAGGCCACGTCAGTGGGATTTGAATGAAGGGATAATTGATAGAAACCACAGGCTGCCTGTGAAAGCCATCTATGGCTAATTGGAACTACAGTTTTCATTTACGCCCCAGCACCCAAAGTCCTTCTTGCCATATTTTGAAGTTTTAAATCCGGGAAATGTATCGTTCTGAGTATTAGTGAGATCCTGAGAGCTAAGTGTTGATCCAGGAGCAGCCCATGAGTTAAATGAAGAGAATAGTACAGGTTTGTCCTGGCTGGAAGCAGGACAAATAAAGAGTAAAGCAGACATTGCCATAAGGTCCTCGCAGTGTTGTTTCAAACCCCATGCATCTGGTTGCTGCTTTAGAGCTAGAGGTGTCAGAAGGAGAAGCTGGCTACTATCACATGCATTAAAAAAGGGCTGCAAAAGTTGTTCACCAGGTCAAGCTACATTCTCTTCTGCTTTTTTTTTGGTGTCTGCCTACTATTTTTTCATCTGATAAAAATGATTCCCTGATTCCTATAGGCAATTAATTGAACCAAAGTGCTTTAAGACTATGAGAATCAGAGTAAAACTATGATCCCTTCTGTCTGCAGTTGGTTTAGAGTTACAGAGCTGTAAAACAAAGTGATCCTTCTTTTGCAGGAGGGTGATCAGAGGGGTAGGATCCATAGGCTTGAATGTGGCAGCCAGTGTGCTAATGCAGGAAAAGCTCAAAGGAAAAATGTGGGCTGAATTTTAAATGTCACTGATGATGATCTCTGTGGGAATATTAGCTGAGGCTATGAATGAGCCAGGCTCTTAGAGTTGGAGTCACTTGACAAAGTTCCCCAAACCAGCTTTCTTCAGTGAAGTCCTTTAAAGGCAGCCCAAAGTAAAGCCTGTTCGTGCAGCAGCCCTCAGAGTCCAGAAGCATGGATGCAGTCATTCCCAAGTGTATCATTGTCTACTCAGGGCCTTGTTAGAATTGCGGAGGCAATCCTTGTTATTGCTTCAGAGCTGAATGGGAGAGATTTGCATGAGGGTCATTTGGGGTATACTGCTGGCTGATAATGTGTTGTGTCAAAGGCTGCACTTATTTGGCTTTTCTTTACAGTGTCACCAAGTATTTCTGGCTCAGATGACAGCTCTCAGCTGACAGTCACTGAAGGGAGCTTGATTAGCCTGATCTGTGAGTCCAGTGGCATCCCACCACCCAGTCTCACCTGGAAAAAGAATGGTGGGTAACTACTCATTGTCTGTTTTATAAAGCAAATGGGATAATTCTGATCTGCTGGGTTTTCTTTTCATCTTGTGTACATTTTGGATGGTATATTCTGAAGAGCTCAAATGGGCAGATATCTGCACAGTCCTGATATTGAGTAAAATGAATTCCAGGAGTAGATTATTTCCTTCTCTCAGTCTCACCTCTGCTTGGATTACGTGTTGCTGTTCGTAAAGATGCAAGAGAAGTGCAGTGCTGAGATTGCTCAGCTTCCAAAAATCAACTGTGAAGCACTTAATATGTTTATTTACCATGGAGCAGCAGGACAGCAGCACAGCATACCATTCCTGCAAGTGTTCCAGACCAGGACTGATGTGTTTTGAGCTAGTGGAAAGGGTCCCTGCCCATGGCAGGGAGTTGGAATGAGATGATCTCTAAGGTCCCTTCCAAGCCAAGCCATTTTGGGATTGTAAGACTTGTATGTGGATCCCAGGTGTCAGGGTGGGTTTACTGGGAGTCCTGTGATGTGGAGTTGAGTCTCTGCCCTGGGATCCACTGCATAACAAGATTCTCTGAGCTGGTTTAAAATTTGCAGCCATGGCATCCTGCCAAGTGGTGAGAATGCATGTAGTTGTAGTAACTGCTTTGGAGATTCACCAAACCCTTTCTCCCATCCCATCTTATTCAAGAGTAGTCTGCACACCTTTTGCTTTAGGTGTTAAAGTTACATTGCCAAACACCTTTTTTAGGAATTGGCAGACAAAACCAGCTATCTTCTTTTAAGCATTGACACTGTTGGAGACAGAATATAAGACAAAATAAGATAATTTACTCTTCCAGTGTGGTAATTCTTGTGCTATTATTCAATCTTACCTGCATTTATGTTTTTCTAGGCAGCACAATTCAATATGGTATGTACTTGCTTTAATTAATTTTGGCTCATATTTTTATTATTCATATTTAATTATTTTGGAACAAGCAGGTTTTAATTACGGAACACTTTTTCTAATGCATAACATTTTCAGAAAACAGGAAGTTTATTGAGTTGTTTTTAAACCGTGTCTCTTGGAAGCCAAAAAGGCCTCGTATGACATATAAATGCACTGCAAGGCTAATGTGTGTACACTTCATGACAGGAAGGAGACTTAAACTTGCTAGAAAAGTAATTAGAAAGGAAGAGGAGTAGATCTTTCAGCATGTTAGACATCTGGTGCACTTTGTAGAGAGGACTTTAAATGCACAAGAAGGAAATGAAGAAGGGTTAGAAGTATCCACGGCAGGTGCATTGCTTCTGCTGCACAGTCTCCCTGCAGTTTGGAAAGATGAAGAAGGATACTCTGAGGTCTCCGAGACTGAAGTATCTCCTCAGAGAATGCAGTGGGACTTTTCTGTCATGTTTCTGCTGAGAATTTCCTGAGAAGCCTGTGATGCACAACACACAGATGGTGTGAAACCTAAATTATACATTTCCAAGCACTGTCTGTGCTGGGCGAGGCAATTATACACTGAAAAATGAGTCACATTTTACTGAAAGTGCTGAGTTCTCTGCTGAGTGGAAGTGTCCCAAACTCTGGGTGGATATGAAGGAGAGTCAGTGTGCTTTAGCTCAGGGTATCCCATTAAATCAGTGGTTAATACAGAAAGTCCTCAGGATCTGCTTGTGTCATCCTGCTCCTGCTCCCTGGGAACACCCTGATGAAGCACTTCTAAAATGGGCAATTGTACAACTCAATCCTTTCGAATAAGTCAGTGGACTTCATACCACGTGATTTTCATTTGCTCCTGGCCTCTTGTGCGGTTTTATGTGACAGAGGTCTCTTGCAGGCTCTCCTGTGGTGCCAGAGCCATCAGGAAGGGTGCGGGTGTTGTCTGGGGGCAGACAGCTCCAGGTTGCAGTTGCTGACAGCTCTGATGCTGCATCTTACACCTGTGTTGCTTCAAACGTGGCTGGGAGTACCACCAAAGACTACAGCCTGCAAGTGTACAGTAAGTGCCAGGAAAACTCTTATCACAGTTTGCCAGTTCTGCAATAATGTTTATGGGAGTGTGAGCAGTGCAGTGATGTTGAGCTGCAGGATCTCCAGAGACGGAGTGCTGGCTGCAGGACAATTTTGAGGTAGTTCAAGGAGAGTGTTATTCATTAAAATTTTGGCAATTTGGACCTGTAACTTCACGAAGACATTGCATATCTGTGTTGGAAGTACACAGTCCATGGATGTAACCCCTTCAGTCTTGTCCCCAAGCTGCAGTAGTGATGACAACTGACTGAACTACGATTTCCCTTCATTCTCTTAGACTTTACTGTAGTTTTCTTAGGAATAAAAGGAGGTATTTTTAAACAATCCCACAGAGAATAAAATCTTCCAAAATCTATAGGGATTGTCAGTGCTGGGACAGTCTTTTTAAATTAAATTTTTTCTCTTGTTTGCATTTTAAAAACTACCTGTAAGTTAGCATTTTAAAAAAACATTTTTACTTTATGATGTGGGAGAGGGGGAAAGGAGGTGATTTGTCTTTTACTGGCCCTGGTGCTCTGGAAATTGACTCAGCAGCAGGTGAAGATTCTGAAGTGCAGCTTCCAGTTGACTTGTACACTGTGTCTCTGTTTCTTCCCTAGCTCGACCAACTATATCCAACAGTGGTCCCCATCCATCAGAGGTTGTTGTCACCCTGGGAAGCAAAATGTCCCTGGAGTGTGAGGCTCAGGGCATTCCCAAGCCGACAGTGATGTGGCTGAAGGATGGGCAGGCACTGGGCAATGACAGGGACGTGGCTGTGCTGGCCGGGGGCCGTGTCCTGCAGCTGGAGCATGCCCAGGTGTCCGACACGGGCCGCTACGTCTGCGTGGCCACCAATGCTGCCGGGCTCACCGACAGGAAATATGACCTCAGCGTCCATGGTGAGTAGGCGCTGTCTGGAGTATGTGGAAATTCACCGCCAGGTGTCCAAGCAGTGGTGTGAAGCTCCGTGCACCTCCTGGATCTGCTGGAGGGGATGCAGCTCCCGTTGCAGTGTTAAGAAAAGCCCAAATCCAAGTTTATAATTCATGAATATTTTAAAATTGTAGCCCTTTCTCTGTTAATATCAACCCACCCGAGTTGCTTCATTGCCTAAGATAACCAGGATATGGTACAATTTTACATGATATTGGGGTGAGTGTCATGGTGGGAAATACTGTGTTGTTGGAGAGAGTAGTTAAGGTTTAACCACCCTGGTACTTGCCCTTATATACTAATGTTTGGGTGATACAATGTTTTGTGAGCAAAATGAATTTGTATTTGCTCTGAAGTATGGCTTTTCCTTACTCTTTGCTGTAGTTCCCCCAAGTATTGGCGGTTACCTGCAGCTGCCTGAAAACATCAGCATTGTGGAGAAGAATTCTGTCTCCCTGGTTTGTGAAGCCTCAGGAATCCCCTTGCCAGCAATTACGTGGCTCAAGAATGGATTGCCCATCACCTTGAACAGCTCGGTGCGAATCATCTCAGGTACAAAAGCTGGAGGGCAGATGGCAACATCTCATTTTGTCATGCCCAGAAATACACTCCATTAGCGCTCCTATTTCTTCTTCTCCACCTCTTTCTCTTCTCAGTTATTTTATTTTTTAAAGAGGAAAAGTCTTTGAAAGAACAAGTGACAAAAACCAAAGCATATCTTTAATTTCTGTGGGTCTCTATATGAAACCAAAGGGACCCTCAGAGATGAGTGCATGTAAAAGCATTTCTGGCCATGTTGTTTCTTTGACCTTGGGTTTGCCACTGGCAAGTAGAAATCTCATGACAAGAAGTTTTGATGGAGTTTCTAATGTTCTGTGATAGCCACCAGGCAAAGCCTGCTTCATGAACCTAAGAAAACTATCGAGCAGATAAAGAGCTGGAAGGTGTTTAAGAGCTCAGCTAAGACTGCACCTGAAGCTGATAAGCTTCAGGATATTTTAATGAGTGCAGCTTTTAATGTTACGTATAATCCTGTCCTCTGCTTTCCCTTTTTTGCATATGGTGTGTGGAAAAAGGAGTAGATGTGTGATTATTTCCCAGTATGAACCTGGCTCCAGTAGCTGCTGTGCATTCCCTTCTGCATCAATTTGCCATCAACAAAAATAACTTCTTCTGGGCTTGATTGTTTGTGTCCTGACTGTTGCTTTCTACACCCACACTAATCTTACCTCCTGGACTGAGAGTCAAAAAAATGTTTGTCTCTGCATGTTGGCTGTGTGGGAGGGGAAACACGCCAGGACTTGGGGCTTTGTTTTCCTCCAAACTTTGTGCTTCAGAAAACTATATGTTGTGGTAGTGAACTATAACCAACATGGCACTTGGAGCTTTATTTGTGCATTTATTTTTACGGCTGTAAAAAACAATAACAACAAAAATCCTCCTCTAATTTTGAAGTTAAATACTTTGCCAAAAGAAGATTTTGATTCTGTTGATTGAAAACATACTTGGCATTGTAGATAATTTCAGTGTGTGGACACACTGCTGGCAGCTTTTAATCAGTTAATTCATATCATGGAATCACAGAATATCCTGAGCTGGAAGGTACCCTCAAGGACCATCCAATCCAACTCCTGGCCTTGTGCAGGACACCCCAACAACCCCACTCAGTGCTTGAGAGCCTTGTCCAGCTACTGATGGTAGCTTTTGATGATCCTTCCTGCATACCTTCTAGGAAAAAGAAAAAAAATCCTCTGTACCCCACCTGCTATCCATGCCGCCTGTGCCCGAAGCTGCACATGGGCTTTAGGAAGGAGAAGAGCTTTTATTTGGCCAAACATAGAAAATCTGTAATGCCTCAGCACTGGAGGGCTGAGTGTGCTCTGATGTGTGTTGCCAGGGAAGGTCATAGTCTCCTTTAGGCAGGTTTCTGCATCTGCTTTGGCCTTGTGGAGGGCTGGATGGGAGAAGGGATCAGGGAGACATGATGCTGGAGGACCTGAGCCTCCTTCAGTCTCCCAGTGCTTCCTCCAACAGGCAGGATTCCTTGGGCAGAGGCTCATCCAGTAACCAGCTCAGCAGTTTGTTCCTCCAACTGCATGATCAGGATCATTGCTTTCTGGGCTATGTCCCAGCAGTGATAGCCACAGGCAGGAGCTGCCCAGGGCAGGTGTGGATTAGGGGATGCTTGCTGATGGGAGAGCTGCTAACCAGAAACTGGGAAAAGCACCTTTGGCTTTACATTCAAGTGCTGCCTAATATCTGTTCTGATGTACTTGTGCCAAAAAGCCAGTAAAGAGAAGTTACTCTGCTATGGCAAAACAGGGATGTTCGTCTTTGGTCAAGCCTACTTGCAAGTTTTCCTTTTAAACGAATGTCTGTGCAAAGATGACTTGACAACTACAGAGTTAAGAGGAATCTGTTCTTTTAAACCATTACATGTAAACCAGTTCTTATTCTTCTTATTATTATTGGCACAATTCATGCACATGTTAGAAGGGAAAAGTGGAATTTTATTCCGTATCTATACACGTGAGAATACCTTAAGGGTATTTAGAACACAAGGTACTTATAAAAATAAGCTAACTTTTGTGTGTACATACTAAAAAGCACTGATGAGGCATTATTAATTTTCCTGAATATTCATCTAGAATCTCAGTATAGCACTCTTTTGAGTGAAACCCCTGCTGTCTGAGGCACTGTGTGCTGTCCCAGTTTCCTGCCCAGAAGTGCATGTTGCAAACATAGCATTCCTGCCACATCCCATATGCCGATCTATGAATCTGTGCAGTGGAGCAGGGTGTGTGTGCCCTGCTCAGCCCTGGGATGGTACTGGGTGGCAGAACAGGACTCTGATGGTGTTTTGACTGTCTCAGGGGGCCGGATGCTGCGACTCAGCCCTGCAGGTGTGGTGGATGAGGGACGTTACACTTGTGTGGTGACCAACGCTGCAGGAGAGGCCAGGAAGGACTTCTACCTCTCTGTCCTGGGTGAGTACCTGCTTGGGTTTAGAGCAGCACAAGAGGGGTTTGTACAGTAAGGGAGAGGGCATTCAGTATATTTTGCTGGTATTTTAAAAAATAATATGCCAAAGCATACATCATAAGGGAAAAAAACAAGTGAATTTGATACCACAGACAGAAAATCAGGTTGTAAAGAAAAGCTTCTTCTACACAGAATCATAGAAACCTGGAAGGGTTTAGTTGCAAGGGACCATAAAACCCATCTCATTCTACCCTCCCGCCATGGGCACCACTATCCCAGGTTGCTCCAAGCCCTGTCCAGCCTGGCCTTGGGCACTCTCAGGGATAGCAACCTGTTGCCAGGGGCTTCCCACCCTCACAGGGAAGGATTCCTTCCCAATATCACATCTATCCCTGACCTCTGGCAATAGGAAGTCATTCCCCCTGTCCTGCCCAGGCCCTTGTCCAAAATCCATCTCCAGCTCTCTTGGAGCCCATTTAGGTCCTGGAAGGGGCTCTAAAGTCTCCCCAGAGCCTTCTCTTCTCCAGGATCAGCAATCCCAACTCCAGTACAGGGGAAACGTTCAGTCAGCAGAGCCCTTGGTATGGTAAAGGATAAAAACCGATGTGGTAAGGTAAGTACATCCTGCTGATGTACTCAGACCAGGAGTTATCCATCAGGCTCTTTAGATGCTATTTGGAACCATTAATATATTATTTTATCACATTGTTTAGTTTTGCAAGCCAGTATTTTCCTCAGAAAACACTACTTTTCTGTAGTAACTGTTATTTTTATCAATAACTGTTAGCCCTGGTGCAGTGTAAGTTTTCTCACAGCATTTGTGTAGAATTTTAAGTTTCCTTTCTCTGGGGTGCTGAGTACCCTCATCCTCCCTTGCCTTCAGCTGGCTTGGGCATATTCAGCCTGTAAATGATAACTCCCATTCAAGTCAGTTCATGTTTATTTGATGAGCTCATGGAAGTGTAAGTGTGGTAGAATGGAAGAGATGGATAAACACTGGAAAGCATTCATTGTTTGACTGTTTTCTTTGGAAGGTTTAAGTAGCAGGGTGTTCTTGAGAGTTCTGGGAATCTCTATTGCATAGGCTTTGTTTGCCTTGAAGAAAAATGCTCAGTGAAGCTGATTTCAAATGGAAAATTCCATTGTTCAGTCTTCTCTTCCCTCCCCCCCAGTAATTTCTTTGTCTTTCTAGAGGAAAGTTACTGGAATGGGGCCTGACAGTGGCAGAGAGTCCTCACCAGTCACTGTCAGTGGGAACTGTACACAGACATGCTAGGGTTTCTCTGGGTTATTGAAGGAGCCAAAGCAGTTTGCAGGCAGAGCTTGGTGTAATAAGCACAATATTTATACATTTGAAAAGGGTTTTGGTGTGCCTATGCCGTATTTTTGAGATTAAGATGTGTTGACGACTTACTGTATTATTTTGGAGTCAAAGTGATTAATCACTGTCTTTGTTTATTGATAGTAGTAACTTTTGGCCTGACTTAAGTCCTGAACATTACGATTTTAGGATTTGTTTCCCCCATCTGCTTTTTTCACTCTAGTTTGTACATTTCATTAGTTACAAGACATCTGGTGTAACATTCTTATTTGTGTTGACAGTGAATCTTATTTCTATGATTCTTACTTTTATAAAACATTTGCTTGCAGTAATGAGCTAGATCACAAATAAGCTGCTAAATATATTTTAATTCCATTCTTCTTAGGTCTTCTGTCTAGGCTGAAAGTTTGCATTTTGCAGGATTATTAAAGCATAAATCTGGCTCTTTACTCTGACATTTTTATTACAAAACTTTCTTTATCTCCTGGAGATGGAGCTGCTTTCTGATAACTACAAGTCTCCTTTTCAGCTTGCTACACTCCATGCCTACTTTGACTTGGAGTGTGAGTTTGTTTTGGCCTGATCTACGAATGCCTCTATTTTGAAAGAAATTATTGACCACGACATTTAACCACCACAGCTACTCCCTAGCACTCTCATAACCTGCCTTCCTCATCCAAAAGCACAAATTAACCAGGATAATTTGGAAACATGTCAGCCACGTGAACCATACAGTAGGAGTTTCCTTGCCTTGGGTTGGCTGTTTGAGGGGGTGGGATAGGTGTTCTAGGAGTTTTATCTTTTATTTCTCTAGAGCATTTAGACCTGTGTAATGTGTTCATTACCATGTGGAGTTAGCTGTATTTTCAGAGAACACTGATAGGCTGTGACACAGCATCCACTTGTTGGGAATCTGTTGTATTGCTCTTGGTTTTTTATGGTAGTTACTGTATAACTAGGTACAGCAAGAGTTTATGTTTTCCTAATCCTGTATTCCCAGGCTCATCCCTCCTAGCAGCATCATCAGGCAGCCTGTTGTATTTCAGTGTTGCAAGGAATCCATGCTGATGTTATGTCCTTGCCTGTTGCAGTGCCTCCGGGGATTGTGGGGGAAAATACACTGGAAGATGTGAAAGTCAAAGAGAAGCACGGAGTTACCCTGACATGTGAGGTGACAGGTAAAAGAACAGTTTATGATTTACCTTTGCTCATCAAAACCATGGTCAGATCACTACTGGTGCTGCACAACCTGTATTTAATGGGATTTCAGTTCAGTGGGATTTTTACATCTCAGATTTAACTGTGGTGCTTAGAGGAGGACTAAGCACTCCTTGTAAAGGTTTGATGAGATGAACCAAGAGGGATGTTGCTGTGATATTTCTTCTCCAAAGGCCTGTGGAATTTCAGAGGAGGTGTATTCACTTCAGGAGGTTCAGACACTTCAGAATACATATTCCAAAACTTCCCTCCACAGGTTGTACATGAAAAGCACACCCAAAACTCAGAAATCCAGCTATTTCCTAGAGGTTGTGCACCAACTCATGTTTGCCATTTTCTCGACTCCATCAAGGGAACCCCATGCCGCAGGTCACATGGCTGAAGGATGGACAGGCTCTGGCCGATGCTGGAGATCCCAGAATTGTGTCCAGTGGGCGATCCCTGCACATCTCCGAGGCGCAGCTCCTGGACACGGGCCGGTACATGTGTCTGGCGTCCAATGCTGCTGGGGACAGGAGCAAAACCTACAGCCTCAACGTGCTTGGTGAGCAGCTGGGCTGCATCTGCCAGAGGAACAGGCAGCTCGGGAAGAAAGAGTCCCGTAGGATTTCTGTAGGGCTTTATTGACTACAATGCACAAGTTGTCTGTCTATGATAGAATTTTATATCTTAGTAATTGATAAGAGATAGTGGTTTAATAGAAACACTGGTGCTGTGCTTTAGACAGCAGAGCTGGAAAATAGGGAAACATAACAGAATATCGTCCCTGTGAAATGGGCAGGAGAGCATTTTGGCTTATTGTAATTCAAGGAAGGAGCATCTGAAGAGCATTTCAGATTGTGATCTCTTTGGAGAAGCCAAAACCATCTGCCCTTTTAATTTTGTTTTGTTTTGTTTTTCTGTGTGGTTTATTGCACAATGAAGTGCAAACAATGTTGTGTTTGTTTTCTACAGCCTTGTTTCCTAGGCTCATCCCTCCTTCCAGGATCATCAAGCAGCAGCTCTGCTCAAGGAGTGGTGGCTGGATTACAGGGGACCTGGGTTTGACAAAGGCATGGGTGGGAATGAGTTCCACTGATTTGGGATAATTGTTGATTTCAGGACAAAGCATAAAACCATCTGAGTGTTGTCTAGGTCTGGATTTTGGTGCTCCTTCTAGGACTGCATCCCAGCTGAGTCTGCAGCCAGATTCCTAGACTGAACAGGGACCAGAAAATAGGCTTTACAGAGAGGGCCTTTCCTCCCCGTGGTTACTGATTTTGTTGTTCCCAGTGGCTCCAAGCATTTTGGAAGCAGACAGCCAAGGGAATGCAGAGGTTGTCACCGTTATTTTGAACAGCCCAACCTCACTGGTCTGCGAAGCTTATTCCTACCCCCCCAGCCACTGTCACCTGGCTGAAAGATGGGAATCCATTAGAGTCCAGCAGAAATATCCGCATTCTGCCAGGTAAACTCTGTTCTTCTTGAGAAATAGCACCTAGTTCTTTTACTGCGTATTTTTCTGTTATATCAAAGGATATATTTCTATTAAGTGCAATGCACTCAAGAATTTCACTTCTTGAGAAATAGCACCTAGTTCTTTTACTGCATATTTTTCTGTTACAGACTTCTTTAAAAAAATCAAAGGATATATTTCTATTAAGTGCAATGCGCTGTAGATGCCCCATCCCTGAAAGTTTCTAAGGCAGGCTGGATGGGGCTTGGAACAACCTGGGATAGCGAAAGGTGTCCATGCCCATTGATGGGTTTTAAGTTCCTTCCAATCCAAACCATTCCAGGATTCTTGGTACTTCTCTAGTATTTCCCATTCCATTTTTAAGTACTTCACGATTAACTGATTGTTTATTTGTGTTTTGTTATGTATTTATTCTTTTGTACCATCAAGCAAAGCGAGGGAAAAATTCATATGAGTTAATGATGATTATAAATGACTTGCAATTAAGTATGGGAATTAGATAGAGAGAGATATAAATTAGGAAAGAGAATGAGGTGGAATTTTCTAGGGCATTAGTAGTTTGCCTAACTTTTCCCTAGTACCTCTGTGGAGGTAGAAAATAGGAGCAAGCTTCAGAGGGAACACTGGGGTTCCCTCTGAAGGTACACAAGGTACACAAGTACCTTACCTTGTATCTCGGTCCTGCACAAATTTCTAGACAAAATTTCTTAGCAAATTTCCCAAGAATCCATAAGCAATAGGAGTTGTGATCCACAGCACTACCGTGAATCATGTACTCATTTGTTACGCATGGTAGTAAACAGTCAGATTTTTTGCTCTTCAAAGGGCAGATTTTGGACTAAAGGGTTGGAAATATGCTGCAGGAAGTAGTTAAATAACTGGAAAGCAAGAATATTGTGTGGGTACTATTAAAGGTTGGTGTCTTCGGCAGGTGGGCGGACCCTGCAGATCCTGAATGCCCAGCAGGACAGCACTGGAAGATACACCTGCATAGCCACAAATGAGGCTGGGGAGACACTGAGGCACTATGAAGTGAAAGTCTACAGTATGGCAATGCTTTCAGTTTTTAAAATCTGTTTTTATTTTGTATTCTTCCATTTTCCACATTGCAGTGTTGTCTGTCCCGGTGAATACAAGGTTTCATATTAATGGGTTTGCAGAGGAAACATCTGTATTAACTCCTGGCATTGCTGGAGGAAAGACATCAGAGAAGTTGATTGTTGCATCCTTTGCAATGCTACAGTTTGGTTAAAGGTCTTCATATCACCCAGGGGAGGACACTGAACTCCAGTTTCCTCTGAAATCCTTTTTTTGGCGCTGATTTTCAAGTCAAATGAGTGCAGCACAGCTAGGGATGTAAGCAGAGAATCTCCTGAGCACAGAAATAATTTTAGAAAAACAGGACAGGGCCTCAAACATCTAGTGGGGCACTTTATTGAGGAAGGTAAAACAAGAGGGTATTATGTTTATATCCTTCCATAAGATTTCATATGCGCAAATGTTTTCCCATTCAAGTCTTTCCATCAGCACATTTTCCTTTGAGCATCTCTACCTAAATACTCAGTCATGCTCAGTCAAGCATGATTTTTACCTTTTTTTTTTTTTTTAAATTTCCCAGGCTGATTTGGAATTGGTTTGCTCCCTTACAGTAACCATACTGTTATTTAATTACATTAAGTCCCTAATAAGGCCCTGCCAGATTTGGAATAATGAGAAGATGACAAAAGAATTCATTACTGATGCATGGCTATGTGGGAACGTAACGCCCTCCACCCCCAAATGCCATTGCCACTGTCAGTTATTAGGATACCATAATTAGGGGAAAATTTGAAAATTCCCAGTGGAAAAAGAAGAGTGGAAAATGCTCTGAAAGCATTTTGCATAATTTCAAAAATATTAGGAGACCAAGCTGGGGGGTAGCTGAAGAATTTTGAAACATTGTTTTCCTTCTGATTCAGAAAGAAACAGGATTTTGCAACACTGGGATTTCAGTGGGGTGGAAATGTTGAGTTTTGACCAGCTACTCTGAGTGTGGACTTGCGATCAAACATATGTTTCTGGGAATATTAGTTTCCATTAAAATGCTCTTTAATGACTACAGTACCCTGAACTTTATAGAATTGAAGCCAGGCACGTAATGATGAAGTGCTATAGTTACATAGGGCTGTAGTCAGGTTTGCATATTTAAAAGTGTTGAACACAATTTTATATATTTTTTGTACATAATAACTGTGCTAAAAATGGCTGGAAAAAATATATATAAGTAATAATTTGGGTGTGGGTAAGAGGCAGTTTATTGGGAACCGCAGTTACTTCCCCCATGGTTATAATCTGGGATCTCCGTTTTTCCAGTTAATGTTAAAATGCTGCAGCAGCCAGTAAGGCATAACAGTCTCTCCCCTTTCTGCTTTTGTCTGTGTACAGTTCCACCCACCATTGCCAAAGGGGATAACTCAGGGATGGGGCTGTCCCCCAAGGAGGTGAAGATCAAAGTGAACCACAGCCTGACCCTGGAGTGTAAAGCTCATGCTATTCCTGCTGCTGCCATCAGCTGGTACAAGGATGGACAGGCTAGTTACAAACTCAGTTCCTTTCTCTGAGGGGATGGAAGGAGATGTGAGCCAGGGACAGCTGTGTGTTCCCCATCAGTGGAAATAGCATCCATGCAGGGCAGCAGGAGTCAGCCTCATTCTCTGCTGCCGGCAGAATCACCACCCGGCAGTTTGGGGTGTTTGCTGGCATGCAGGTCTCTGCAAGCTGACAGCCTGGCTTTTGGTGGGTGCCTGGCAGTGCCTGAAACACTGGGGCTGGAGTTTCCAGCCTGGCAACTGGGCTGTGCCATGAGAGGGAGTGCCCTTCCTGGCAGGAGCATCCCATGGTGTGACCACAGAGCCCATGGTTGTTGTGTGAAGCCCCCAGAGGCCCTTCTACAGATGGTTTCCTCAAGTACTGCCCTTGCAGAAGTTGCAGAGCCTTTCCCTCGATCCTGGCAGAGCTCACAAAACCACAAGAGCATCTGGCTGCTCTGGGGTGGTGAGGCACAAGTCCTGCCACACACTCCATGGATCCATCTGGAGAGCTTGGGAAAGGCAGGGCCATGGGGACACACTGAAATACAGCACAAGGGATGAATAAAAAAGGAATTATGCTGCTCCTCTGTAAGAAGGAAGAGTATAATATCTTGCTTGACCTGTTCTTGGTAGGGCACTCATCATGGAATAGCTCTTCTGGGATTTAAGAAGCATGTGGGAATAACCTGGATGATGACCCTGGCTGTTTCAAATGTGCCCTGCTATTCTGGGATCCCTGGGAGTCAATTTGGGGAGCTAGAGGTGCCCACTGGCACAGCAGCGGCTGCTCCTTAAGCTGCCCTTGGTGAAAAACTCTCACTCCTGTCCATGGACTGAATGAATTGCCTACAGGCCAGGCGTTCAGTGCTGACTCCCTAATCATGGAACCATGGGCTCATGGCATAGTTTGGGTTGGAAGGGGCCTCAAAGCCCATCCGATTCCATCCCTGCCATGGGCAGGGACACCTCCCACTAGACGAGACTGCTGATGTAGATCTGCACATCTGTATTCTGGACACACTGGCTGTGTCACTGCAGCCGCTGATGGCAGGTGTGAGCCACATTCTGGTACAGGAACATCTAATCCTGTGTTTCTCTGTGTTGCTGCTCTGCCCATTCTGTGTTCACATCGTGTCCATGCTGGACAGCAGATCTGTAGTGTGAATTAGATCCATTTGTTCACCTCACAGAAAGCTGGGAGTTTTCCACGTATTGGAAACTTGAACATTGGCCAGTGAGTTCAGGGATTGGATCAGCCTGATTGGATCCAATGTCACAAGAGCTCTGTCCTGATGGCATGGCATTGCTTCTCTCAGCAGCATCCTGGGGCTAGGAGTTATAGAAAATCTAATCCTTCAGGAGACCAGCCAACCCGATCAGAAGGATGAAGATGCAGAATTTCTGACAGCTGTGAAAAGAAAATTGTCTTCAGGAGCTTGAAGCTTGATTGAGTTTACTCATATTACTCCCACAAATCTGGCTATTTCTAGTGTGTGCTTTGCTGAGTATTAATTTTCATTTAAATTGACATTGCAGCCACTGCAGGCAGATGAGCATGTCCTGATCCATGGCAGCAGCCACACCCTGCACATCAATGAGGCCAAGGTGTCAGACACAGGGCGCTACACTTGTGTGGCTTCCAACATTGCTGGGGAGGATGAGCTGGAAATTGATGTAAATATACAAGGTAAAAGGGTAATCTAACTCTCCTGGTAGCCTGCTTTTCTGTGATGTTTGAAGTAATAATTTTAGGTCTTTTATGCTTGTTGGTCAAACCTGATGCTTTTGTGTTATGTGTGGCTTTGATTTCAGGGGTATTTTGCTTATTGCTGACATGTAGTATTTGATTATTCTTTTATATGTTGTGTTTCTGAAGTCAGTGCTATGACATAGCAACTCTGATCTTCCTCTAAACGCCATGAAAAAAATTATTTTATTTTAAACTAAGACATACTTTATTTTTCTGTTTTGAGTAGTATTTAGAGGCTCCAGACATAAGCGTCCTATTGGCCTACTGTGTGTAAACACAAGAAAACAATCATGAGTAATTTCTGAAAATTTAGACAAAATGAGAACTTGAGTGAAACCAGATACCTCATTGTTTGAGTATTTTTGTTGATGAATACCCTCTGTGCTTGTTTCCAGGTCATCTTACATTGTTATTTATTGCTCTTCAAAAATACTCAGTAAATTGCTCAGTTGTTCATTCTAGAAGAACTACAATTTTCCTGGGTAACTTAAAGTGGGGGGGAGGGGTTGATTTAATACACATAATTTTTATTGCTACTGTTGAACGTTACGGTACCTTCTCATTTCTTGACTTTAAACCCAGCTATTTCTGCTACAAAATGCTAACATTTTTCCTCTTCTTTGTTGCAGTTCCTCCTAGCTTCCAAAAGCCTTACAGGGAATGGGAAGTTGGGAACATGGTAGATGCAGAAAGAGGTGGAGAAAGTAAAGATGTGATTGTCAACAACCCCCTCTCACTGTACTGCGAGACCAATGCTGTTCCTCCCCCTGTGCTCACGTGGTTTAAGGATGGGCATCCCCTGAGCTCCAGTGACAGAGTGCTCATTCTACCAGGTGGGTTTTCAGCTGTCTCTCTCTGGCCCTGCGCTGAGGTGATCAGAGGGATGGAGCCCCCCTCCTGTGAAGAAAGGCTGGGAGAGTTGGGATTGTTCAGCCTGGAGAAGAGAAGCTTCTGGGTGACCTCACTGTGCCCTTCCAGAGCCTGAAGGGGCTGACAGGGAAGACAGAGAGAGACTGTTTATGAGGGATGGCGGGACAGGACAAGGGGAAATGGACTCAAATTAAAAGAAAGTGGGTTTAGATTGGATATTGGGAAGCAATTCTTGGCTATGCGAGTGGAGAGGCCCTGACACAGGGTGCCCAGAGAACCTGTGCCTGCCCTGGATCCCTGTAAGTGTCCAAGGCCAGGCTGGACGGGGCTTGGAGCAACCTGGGGTAGTGGGAGGTGTCCTTCCCCATGTCAGGGGAAGGCACTGGATGATCTTTAAGCTCGCTTCAGTCCCAAACCATTTTATGATTCTGTGATTACCAGCTTTACTGCTGGTATTTGTGTAGTGATGGCACACTCCTCCCCTTCAGAATGCTTCTTTAATGTACTTTTCAGACTTCAGTGCCTGGAAATGTTTTTCTCCAGTCCTTGGCCTTAAATTGTTTCCTTTAATTTAAAAAGTAGTCCCTAAAGTAGTGTGAATGTCACCATTGGACTCTCACATGGAATTGCAGAACAGTTTAGTTTGAAGGAATCGTAAGGCTCTTCTCATTCCACTCTCTACCATAGGCAGGGACACTTTCCCCTATCCCAGGTTGCTTCAAGCCCTGTGCAACCTGGCCTTGGACACTTCTATGTGTTGCAAAATGAAATACAGCAACGATACCTTCTCTCTGATGTGTTCCTCATTTGTTTCCTTATTAAATTTGCTTTGATTAAAAGATAATTGGAGTAGAAAAGCCTCTTGACCAAGGAGTGAGGCATGGAAAACATGTTTGCAGAAGAAAAATGGCCATGATCTCCTACTAAACTGATGTGGGGAAGGGAAAGAGCTGCCTACAGTCATGAGTGCTCCTGTGCAGAGATGGTTTGGGATGGACTGTTTAAAGGAGGACAGTGATAAACACCTTCTTGTCCATTGTGTTCATCTCTTGAGAGAGCAATGACAAAAACTCCCAAAGTGTATTCCTAAGATTTACTCTCCTTCTGAAGATATTTATATGGCTATGCTTTAATGAGGAATACAGTGAAAAGTACCTCTGAGCCTCAGAAGTGAATCTTTTCAGTTTGGAACAGAATATTCTGTGGTTATATTTACTTTTGCCTATTAGTCTGTGCCATCTTACTGAGAAGTATTTCTGATTTTGATGGAAGCATAATGCCTGGCTACATATTGCTGCAGCATGTTCTTCCTTTATGCGGAATTAATTGCTCTTTTCTAACATTTCAGTATGAGCATGGCTGCACTCCAACTACCTACCAGTTGAAAAAGTAGCCAGGAAATAAAAACCTTTATCTACTTATAATTCTGACCAAATGCTGACCATTCATAAATTTGCTTGCTCAGGTCTGTGGAGGAATGTGGTGTGGAGACGATGGACAGTGCTTGATGCAGCCTTGGACTTTTGTTTGCAGGAGGCCGAGTGCTGCAGATCATGCGGGCGCGAGCAGGGGATGCCGGCAGATACACGTGTGTGGCAGTCAACGAGGCAGGGCAGGACTCCATCCACTACGACATACGAGTGCTCTGTGAGCTTCCCTTCTCCTCTGAGTGCCTAAAAAGGCTTCTATGCAAAACTACTAGCCATTTTAGTCTAGAGGTCCTTAGTGTTTTTAACGTTCATTTGCAAACTATGACATTAATGTATTTGGGGTACTAGAGTTGTACAGCTGCACAGAACTGTGTGAAAAGAGTGTTGACGTTCTTAGTTCAATGTGTGTAGGTTATTATTATAGGAACTCAGTTTGTTACAGCTCTTGCCTTTTACCAGAAAGAAAAGCATAGATAAAAATCCAGGTTTTATCTTGGTATTTCTTATTCTCTCTTCAACTTGCCATTGAGAATTGTGACCAACACTTTCCTCTGTTTCCTTATTTTGGCCATCATTTTCCACAATACCTGCAGAACTCCTGAAGCCTGAAGGGAGCTGAGCATTTAGATTAATGAATGCCTACACAACCATTTGGGTGACCTTTTGTGCCTGACGATGTAGTCAACATTTTAGCCTTAGGAAACACTTCTTTGCCTCCAAGGCTGTGTTATACCACTGAAAATACTGATTTATTATTACAAAGGGGTCCTGCCATGATGGCAAAGAACATGGTGGAATAATTGGAAGATGGGTTTTCACCTCTCCTTCTCTCTGTGGGATGTGAATAAGTGTAGTTCTGCTGCAGTCCTTGGAGTTATGCTGAGTTGTTCTAGCCGAACTACTCATGGGATGGCTTTATCTTTCACTGGATTCACTGAAGATTTCACTCCTTCCTCCTGCAAACCCAGTCTAATTTCACAACCGCCTGAGAGGTGCTGAGTGGGTGTTCTCACCTTTGCTCCCTGCAGTTCCCCCATCCATCAGTGGGGCCACTGGGGACCTGCCTGAGGAGGTGACTGTGCTGGTGAGCAAGGAGGCAGCCATGGACTGCATTCCCAGTGGGAGCCCTTTCCCAAAGATTACCTGGCAGAAGGATGGCAAGCTCCTGACAGAGGATGACAAATATGCATTTCTGTCCAGTGGAAGGAGGTTACAGGTAGTGTAACCATTTTCATAATGGAAACACTGGTTTTGGCAACAAAAAACTGTCTGGTTTTGCTGAGTAGGAAGTATTTTCTTTCTCCTACCAGGTACTGCAAACATAAGGAGTGTTTGTCCCTTGTTCATGTCCCTCACCTGCTGCTTCTCACTCCCATGTAGTTCCCTCAGATCCAGCCATTTGTGGGATCATGCTATGAACCACATCAGTGAAATTACATGCTTTTAAATATTATTGACTTTTTTGCGAACATAGAGAAAGTAGTGTATTCTGAAGAGCTTCCCTTCCAAGAATTAGGGAAGAAAGAAATTGAATAAAACTGTGAAAACAGAGAGCTGGGCTTAATCCTCCCCACTTGCTTCTTTGGCAGTGAATTGTCTATATATTAGCTCCAAAGCCATATTTTTTCTTTTTTGCCTTAGATTTTGAATTCTCAAATAACAGATACTGGCAGGTACATCTGCATTGCAGAAAACACAGCTGGAAGTGCCAAGAAGTATTTTAACCTCAATGTTCACGGTAAGTACAGTCATCCGTAACTTTTGTCTTCTGTCAAATGCTGGTTCAGTTTGGGTGTGTTATTTTTAGCAGAGTGCTCAGACCTCCTCAGCTTCATTCATGTGAATCCTACTGGGTGGGATGGAGATTCTGACAGAACTCAAATATCAGTTTAAAGTGCCTTGGCAACATACGGCTCTTGATACCACGTGGCTTTAGGTCCTCATTCGTGTTCCAGAAAGGTTGGAATTGTTATTCAGGGAGCCTGGTGTGGTGGCTGTGTTCACCCTGTTGGGGTTGCTGATCCCTGGAATCATGAATTATAAGTAGGTTGGATTAGAGCTTGTTTTGATACATTAAAAAAATGCATTTTTTCAAAGAAATTAATGGTAGAAAGCATTAAACAAAGATACGCAGCTTGTAAAAGCTTGGTGTTTAGAAATGTGCCTTTTGAGGTTCCTTTCTGTTCTCTATATTTGGTTTTCTTGTGGAATTACAATAGGGTTAAAATAAATGTTGGCTTTAAGCATCAGAAGTACATACAGGACAATACAAACAGGACATTTTTAATAAAACAGTCTCCACCACCTTCCCTTTTCTCTCCTGATAACTTCAGAAAATCAAGACATCTCTAATTAACATTTCAGAATAAATCCAAACTTCCCCTTCTATTTCTGCCCACTGTCGGCTTTCCATCCTGAGGAGAAAAAAGAAGCATAATTCTCACCAATTCCTCAGTACCATTCCATGTTTCACCCTGACAAGGAATACTGGCAGCTACATTTTTATCTGCTTTATCTGGTAGAAAACAAGGGATGTCCTTTGTCCCACATAAAACAGTACCAGCATGCCAGGAATGTGAGGAGTCAGCACAGAATAACTGGGATTTTTTCTTCTATCACATATACTGCAAATTTACCTACTACACGGCACAGATTTATAGTACTTTTTGCTACTCAGTAATGCATTTAGCCAAAAGTAGTGTTGTCACAGGAAGAATTTGCCCTGGAGTTCTTCTCTGAGAAGTTATTTTCTTTCAGTGGAGTCTGTCCAGATTTCCTAAAGTGTGAGTTTTGCTCTTAAATCAAAATATTTCACTTTTCCTGACATTTGTGTTTAAATTTAAATTTATGTCTTAAAAATATTTGGTTTTAGTGACTATGGCTTAATACTATTCTCTTAAAATAAATATTTGAATGAAGCTTCAATTCTAACTTAACAGTATTACCAACTTAGGTATATTTTTCTTAATGCAGTTTAATTTGAAAAATTAGTGTGCAGCTGTTCAGGAAAAGACCACACAGAGTGAAGCACTAAGAAAAATGCATTATCAGTAAGCAGCAGGATCTGTTTTTGTTCATGTCAAAACGAAGGCTATTTCCCAGGGTTTTTATGTGTTTCTAATGTAACTGCTCTCATAAATTTAAATAAAATACTAATGATGATGCTCTCTATTAAGCTGAAAAATTCACTTCTGATCTCCAAGATGAGCAATAAAACTAATATGACACCTCTTAAAACACAGGAAACAAGCACCTAGATTTAAAACAGTAGGGAACTAATAGGCATTTTTTCATGTTGAATGCTATATTTGAGCCCATGAATGTGTCTTTATGCACATACTGATACATTTGCTTATTCAGATTACCTGTGCTGCATTTGGTGGTATTTTTTGCTGCAGAAATTGAAATCAAACACTGTCACAGTTTAAGGAAATGAGATTGAATACAATTGAGATTTGGCCCTATACATTAAATTACCCACTGCCAATAATCACATTTATGGGAAAGGAACTGTAAAAGTAAATGAATGTAAATAATTATCGAATGTTGGATCAGAATTCTTCACTTGCTCTAGTGAACCATTTTATCCTCTTTATTGGGTAAATATCCTTCAGTTATTCCAAGCTGAAAAATATGGATTGAATTCCCCATTTACATGGACTCCTTTTGTTTGTGCAGTGCCCAGAGGAACCATAAACTTGTCTTAATGACTGGTTTGTGTCACTCATGTGACAGCAGACAGCTGGAACATTTCAGGGGGAGATGGGCCAAAATACTTCAATGTTTCTGTCTTTGAAGAAGAGGATTCCATGTGTTCTTTGGAATGATTTTTCCCAGTAAAGCCAAGAACATGCCTTTGCATTCCTCTTAAATGTTTTATATATCCCCACTGCAAAAACATGGCAACAAGAGCTCAGGGGTTATTAAAAGGAAGAGATTTACAGTTCTTTCATTCTAAATCATTCTTGTAGAAAGATCACATGTCAAACTATTCTTGATTTAAAAATCCTGGGACTTGTAAGCTTAAGGAATGCACTCCTTGGAGCTATGCTGCATGCCAGGATTTTCTAGTGCTTATCTCACTGCTGAGCAACAGGTTTGTCTGATTGACAGAACAACTCTGTGTCAGGAGGAATAAATTTGGGGTCTGTGTAGGTGGAAAATGGACTGTTCCACCTACAGAGAATAGGAGCAGCAAGAAATCAGGAAGAAGTGATAGTCGTCCTACATATCCTGACAATGGGAATTTGTCCTGCCTCACACAGCAAATGTTCATGAACAGTGTTACAAAACTGGCAATTCATTGTTAGGATCTTGTGTAGGTTCCTTAGCCTTCCCCAGCTTTCTGCATAGAAGGACTGCAAATGAAACAACTGACATTGTTGTGAAGTACAGGAATAGGAATGACCATTAGATTAGTTTCAGTCATATTTCCAGATGCATCAGAAAAGCAGTGGATCCATTCATAGGATGTGAAAGATTTTTGCAACCTGGCCCTTTGGCAAAATACAGCAATTCAGCTTTATTGTAGTAAATCAGGATCTTGTGGGAAATCCTTTGCTGGTGCAGTGATAGATACTATTAATGTATTTTTCTCTCCACAGTTCCTCCAAGTATTGTTGGGACTAACCGTGAGAATCTCACTGTGGTGGTGAATAATTTCATCTCTCTGACTTGTGAGGTCACAGGCTTTCCACCTCCTGATCTCAGCTGGCTCAAGAATGGAAAGCCTATCCGTTCAAATTCCAACACTTTTATTGTGCCTGGTGAGGACTCTCAGCTGTTCTGCAGCCTTCAGGCTCAGCTTCTATCTAGTTTGTCTTGATACGGCCCATGACCACTCTTAATGGGGCACAGTGCCTGTGCTCAGCCTATTGCAACTGTAATTCTAAACCAGCCTTTGGGATTGACACAACCACCACAGAACAAATTTGCAGTCTTCTCTCCTTGCTCCAGGTGCTCGGATGCTGCAGATTCCCCGAGCCAAACTGTCGGATGGGGGAGAATACACTTGTACTGCCAGGAACCAGGCTGGGGAGAGTCAGAAGAAGAGCTTCCTAACTGTCCTAGGTTTGTGTTTTACTCTTTTCTGAAATAATATCTATTGCTTCCAAAATGTGGGGAGGTTTATCTGCTTCATTGGGTTGTTTAAGCAAAATGCAGAACTAAGTCTGGGCTCCTTCCGCAGTGCCCCCAAGCATCAAGGCAGAGGGGGGAGCGTCAGTGACAGTGCTGAATGTGCGAGTAGGCACCCCGGTGACGCTGGACTGCGAGTCCAATGCCATCCCAGCCCCGGTTATCACCTGGTACAAGAACAGCCGCATCATTCCTGACTCTGCTGCCGTGGAGGTCCTGGCAGACCGGCAGACCCTGCGGATCAAGGCTGCAGAGGTGGACCAGGCTTGGGGGGGGAGGGCTGCATCTGCCACTGCTCTGCCACTGCCAAGCAATTATTTCGGTCTTTAGTGGTGTATTTTACTTGCTGTACATGGGAGAGCTGTTTGCTGGAGGCTTTTCATCCTGTGAGAAGCACTTTGAGTTGGCAGAAGCACAGGTAGTTAACATCTCAAAATTGTAGTATTAAAATAAGACTCCATAATGATTTCTTTCAAAACTTGTTTTTATTTCAGGTTTCTGACACAGGACAGTATGTGTGCAAAGCCGTAAATATTGCAGGACGCGATGATAAAAATTTCCATCTCAATGTTTATGGTGAGCACCCTCTGCATCATCTAAAATAATTATTATAATAACACAGATGTAGCAGATTAGGCAATTCAAAATCAGCTTACCTAACAGTCGTACTGCTTCCGTTCAATTCCCAGTGCCTCCAAGTATAGAAGGCCCTGAGCAAGAGCTGGTCAGTGAATCCATCAGCAATCCTGTCACCTTTGTGTGTGATGCTACTGGAATTCCTCCACCCGCATTAGTGTGGCTCAAGGATGGAAAACCAATAGGTAACATTCTCTCATGCTTTTCACTCCTTCTCCTCTTTGAGGCACCACTTTGCTGTTTGCTGTCTGGTTTGTGTTTCTTCTTCATTAGTCTCTAGACAGGCTCTTAAGAGAACTGATTATAATCTTTGTTTTGAAACCTTGATGGAGCAATTTCTCCCAAAAGATATGTTTGATCCCTGTAGCCTGGTTTGGAATGACTACTTGTTTATGTATTTCAGAAAACTTGGATTCTCTTGAAGTTCATATCTTATCTGGTGGAAGCAAGCTTCAAATTGCTCGCTCTCAGCTCCTGGACAGTGGCACCTACACATGTATGGCCTCCAATCCAGAGGGGAAAGCTCAGAAAGCCTATGTGCTTTCCATCCAAGGTAAGGAATGGGGAGGATGTGGGGAGCAGAACTGGTTGAACATTGGGTGGAAGTGACACTGTCTGTGCTGGAGAAACTGAGATCCCATAACCATGTAGAAAAGTGGAGAATTTGGACTGTTATTTTTGTAACCAGAGAGAAGAGTGGTTGGAGAATTCAATACTTCTGGTCCAAAATTTGCATGGGAAAGAATATCCTTAAGCCCTGACTGTGGAACTTGAAGAGTCTTGCAGGTTGTACGTGTCTGCTGCTGGTCACATCCTCCCTGCTGAGCACTGGAGCTGCCTTGGTTGGCTGCAGAGCATCAGGTGGAGATGGTTCAGGAGCAGTGGTACCTGTTATGCCATGGGAAGAGTTAGCAGACTTACTGCCAGAATTTCCTTAGGAATACTTCCCCCCCCCCCACCTCAAATGACACACTGTTATTTGTTATGGAATTGTCTCCTGCCTCATTGTGAATTTCCCATAGTGTGCAACTGTTGTGTTTTCCTCTGTTCCTAATGACTTATCTCCACTAATTGCACTGGTGTACCCCTGCCTGCCAGTTTTTTTCCCCAAGTTTTGGAATGGAATGTTAAGCTGGATGTTTGATCAAATATGTCTGAAATTGCTTGAAATGTTCTGAACTTCTCAGTGGGACTGACAGTCTTGACTTCATGGATAGCATGACTGTCATCCTTGTTCCTTGGGAATACAGGCTGGAAATGGCTTTGATTAGGATGGAATTAATGTGGCTATTCACAGGACTATGATGATGTTGGTCACAGAGTCCCAGACTGGTTTAGGCTGGAAGGGATTTTAAAACCCATCCAGTGCCACCCACTGCCATGGGCAGGGACACCTTCCACTATCCCACGTTGTTCCAAGCCCCGTCCAGCCTGGCCTGGGACACTTCCAGGGATCCAGGGGCAGCCACAGCTGCTGAGAACCTGCCCCAGGAGCTGCACCAAGTGCTGGTGCTCATGAGCTGTGGTGTGGCTGTTTCTAGTGCGGGTTATGTTTTCTGCTGCTGAATCTCTTCCGTCCATGGTGCATTTCCAGTTCCTCCCAGTATTGCTGGCTCTGAGATGCCGAGTGAGGTCAGTGTCCTCCTGGGACAGAGTGTCCAGCTGCTCTGCAATGCCACTGGAGTGCCCACCCCGGATGTGCAGTGGCTGAAGGATGGAAAAAGAGTTGCCAGTGATGATTTACAAAGAATAAGGCAAGAAAACTAAGCAGATGCTGCATTCTCTTCTGTAATTTTAAGATCCCTAAGGAGGGAGATGATGTCCTTAACCTGGCTAAGACCCAGTTTAGGTTCTCCTCACATTCCCTCCTTAGCTTCTATAAATCAAGTATAATTTGTTAGTCCTTTGATTTTTTTTAAACATTTCATTTTCTTAACAGAGATAAGTGCATGATATTTATTTCTTTCTCAGTTAATAAATTCCATAAAAGTTCATCAGCTTCATGAAAGTTTATTAAGGTCATTAAGTGGATTTGTAGAGGAAAGATATGAAACATGGGAACATTTTACTTGATGCTTTTCATTATGTCTCCTTCAAAAGCCTGGCTGGAGTTGAATCTTAAAACAAAGTTAAACAAGACATCTCTAGGAAAAACTTCCTAGCCTATCTCTAACAAAATTATTTTGAGAAACACAATGATTCTCTCGTCAAGCTCCCAGGAAGATAAGAGGTAGTTATTGAAATGTCCAGACCTGTTTATTTGCCAGGTCAGAGGAACACTAAACAAACTTACTGTGCTTTGTGATACTCCTTGTAGAGTGACTCCAGATGGCAGCACATTAAACATCTCCAGAGCTCTCACCTCGGACACAGGAAAATACACTTGTGTGGCTACTAACCCTGCAGGAGAGGAGGACCGAATTTTCAGCCTGAATGTCTATGGTGAGTTCTGCCAGATATGAAACCCAAGTCAGCTCCATAATCCCATCCTTGGGAGTGCTCCCAATGGGGAGCCCAGAGAGGAGTGCCTGTCTGTAGTGGAATCCTGCATGCACATGTTTCCAATTGCGTGCGCTGTAGATATTATAAAAGATGCTCTGTCAATGACAAAAGGGTTGAAATTGCTAGTAAATATGTTTTAGGATAAACTGGAATTAATTCCTTTGGTGGATTTCATAATAGAGGGATTCTGCTTGTAGTGATTTTTTATTTCTTGTGGGGAAGAATATATTTGGGCTGATTTCCCATGGCACTGCTCTTTTGTTGTATTATCTTCGCTAATTCCAATAAAAGCACATCAGCTAAGAGCAGAGTGGAAAGAAGGGAACTGATAGTTAAAGGTCCCAAGAGTTTAAAAATGAGGGAGTGTTGGAGGAAATTCCACAGTTTGACATCCAGTGTATAGTGAGTGTAATCTTTTAGCAGCACAGAGAGTGAATATTTTAAGTTGTGGAAAATGTAGTCATTAAGTACAATGGAGGGGAGAGGGGCGACTTCTGCCTAGGCAGGATTTTACCATGGGGTAGGTGTCTGTCCCACTTTCACAGACTCAGAATCAGTGGGAACATAGGCATGAGCACAGCAATAACAGATGACTTCGGGTGTAATAAAAACCAGTCCTGAATGACACAGCACATCATTTTAGGACAGAATGGCTATGCACAATAGCAGGGAGTTTGTTCTCAGTTTGTATTGATTCAAGTTCAAGCAATAACTGACTTAAGGTCTTATTGGTGTCACTGTCACAGTGAGTGATGGCATCCTAAGTGAGCCAGAACCAGGAATTGAACCTGGCTGGGCTTCTTTAGGCAGTGAACTCCCAAGGGCCATGGCTTTCAAACTAACTTCTAACCCCAAAGAGCCCCAAAACAGCAGTTCATGTCATCAGACAGATTACTTAGCTAGGCATTTTGAACTTTCTCTGTTTAAGAATTAAGTCAGCAGATTCATCCAGGCATAAATGGATGTTTCTCCTCTGTGATTTCACTGTATTTAAGATTTATTGAAGGCCATGAGTTTGAGTGGTCCCTTCTGGCCCTGGGTTCAGCCCATCCCTTCCTATGCTGTCCTTCTCTCCCCAGGAGCTTCAGGCCCTGACCTTTGTCTTGCTTGCTGCAGGCTGGCAGATCAAAGATGGTTCTACTGTTATTGTACAGTGCCTCTGATTTGAAATACATAAATGGATTTTTAGTGCTCAATGTTATTGTCTGAAGATTTACTCTGCAAAAAATGGGATACTCTTACTGAATTGCCAGTGGGGTATTAGGCACAGGATTTCCTGCAAGGTGGAATAGTTTAAAGAGCCTATTTAATACATTCCTTTTCATCATTTACAAAACGCAGTTCCTCCAACGATAGCCAATAGTAAAGAGGAAGCAGAGGAGCTCACTGCCCTTTTGGACACCTCCCTAAATATTGAATGCGCTGCTGCTGGGACTCCCCCACCACAGCTCCATTGGCTAAAGAATGGCCTTCCTCTGTCTGTCTCCTCCCAGGTCAGGCTCCTCTCAGCTGGGCAGCTCCTCAGGTGGGTTTTCATTTCTTTTAACTAGCTGACTTTCTGTTCTTTTTTTCAGTATCAGGATAATTCTGCTGTATTTTTGGAAGCAAGAGTAAAATTTGATCCAAACCATGCCATAATAAAAGTAATGCGTTCTATGTATTCCATTTACAACTTGCTTAAATTACTTTTTTCCTTAGACTTGCCCGAGTGCAGATATCTGATACTGGAGTGTATACTTGTGTAGCATCTAACAGGGCTGGAGTGCACAACAAACATTACAACCTGCGAGTTTTGGGTGAGTGTCTCTGAAATGTTTTAAGTAAACCTACTATTTAGTTTTCTTTCTCAACAACGCCTTATAACAGCCAGCCACAAGTATGTCTTGGAGGTATTCACTGGGGAAATATTAACTTTTCAAAGTGTTGGGATTTTTTTAAATGGAAAGTGTTTTAACCCTAGAAAAGTCCTCACTTGAATTGTATCACAGAGTGATTTGGGTTGGAAAGGACCTTAAAGCTCATCTAGTTCCAACTCCCATGTGTCACAGTTTTTTTAGAAAGAATAATATTTAATTTGTAGATGAAGTTTAGCCCAGGAATCTAAGTAGGGAAGTGTAGAAGCACAGCTGTTCCAGCTGTTCTGTGCCTGGAATACCCCTGTGCTGTGTGTGACAGAGCTCTGTCCCCACAGTGCCGCCCAGCCTGGACAATGCAGGGAGCACGGAGGAGGTGCTGGTGCTGCGGGGCAGTGCAGCCACCCTGGGCTGTGTGAGTGATGGCTCCCCTGTCCCCAGTGTGTCCTGGCTCAAGGACGGCCTCACCCTGCCCCTCGGGGCTCGCCTGAGCTCCAGCAGGAGTGGAATGGTGCTGCAGGTGCTGAGGGCAGAGCCTGCGGACATGGGCAGATACACCTGCGTGGCCTCCAATGCTGCTGGACAGAACAGCAAGCACTTCGTCCTGAAGGTGCTGGGTGAGTGTTCACCTCTCAACATGAACAGGGACATGACACTTAAAACACCTCCAAGGATAAGGAGTATTTTCATAGGCTCACAGAACCACAGAGTGGTTTGAGTTGGGAGGAACCTTAAAGCCCATCCAGTTTCATCCCCTGCCATGGGCAGGGACACTTTCCACTGTCTCAGGTTGCTCCAAGTCCCATCCAACCTGGTCATTTCAATAAATGATAAATGAGGAAAATAAGGAAATGAAAGATTCCTAAAGATGTTTGAATACGCAATACACTGTGTATTTCCCAAGTACTGAAATGTTCTATAATTAATATAACTAGATGCTGTAAATTAGTAACTTTGCTTAGCGGAAATTTGGCTTGACAGAAGATTGCACAGCTGAAAGCACAGCAGTTAAAAGGCTGATAAATATATTTGCTGAAATTATATAATATGTTTTATCTCCGTTTTTGAAAGCATTTTCTGTCTAATAATTCTAAATCATTAAATATGCAAATTAACAAGCATAGTCACATGGAAATTGCCTGAGTTCCTCAGTGAGTTCATGATACACATAATTAACGTAGACTAATTCTACAGACTCTGTCCACAAGATAATGTTTTCAGTTCATTTTTATAGATGTTTTGAATCCATAAAGAATTGGAATGTTTTTCTCTCTGCAGAGCCACCTCATATCAATGGTTCAGATGAACCAGAAGAGCTCTCAGTCATTGTTAACAATCCACTTGAGCTTCTCTGCATGTCCTCTGGCATCCCAGTGCCCAAAATCTCATGGATGAAGGATGGGCGCCCACTGCTGCAGACTGACAATATTCACATGCTGAGAGAAGCCCTCCGAATAACCAGTGCTCAGGTAGAATGTTTGTTTCAAATTAGGCTCAGTTCTGCAGTTCCTGAAATGGTTCCTGCCTTAGGACCATCCTTAGAGGTGTCCTAAAAACTCGTAAAATTCACTCACCTACATTTGTCATTAGAGAAGGGTCCAGGGCAAACAACCTTTAAAAACCTGCATCAATAAACTAAGGCTGAATCCAGCTGTGGATGCCCAGGTGAAGTTCCCCAGACAGAAGTGTGATAGGGCTTGGGATTGATTGCTGCTTATTTTGTTTGTAAAACCAACACTTCTGGGCTGTACAATGAGGAGTTTATAGGAAGGAGAAACCATGAAGATGATAATGACTGTGTGCCCATAAGGATATCCTCAGTACCCAAACCTGAGCCTTCCTTAGATTGATCCCTATAGCCAGTTCTGTCTTTGGTGCTGGACACTCATTATCCGGAGAGATTTTATGCAGTCCTGCAACTCCTGAGGCACCTCTGAAGAAACCCATCATAGTAAAATAAAGAAGTATTCAACAACTTCATTACTTTCTTTCCAGGCATACTGTATCACCTGTGCTTGGGTTTAAGTGCTGCCTATTGTTTGTGGTTACCATGTTTATATTTCTTGGTTTTGCTGAATTTTACCCATAATCTAAGGTTTCTGCTGAAGTTGTCCCTGTGTTTCCAGGTGGAGGACACAGGAAGATACACATGTTTGGCATCTAGCCCAGCAGGAGACGATGATAAGGAATATTTAGTACGAGTGCATGGTAAGTTTAATTTAGGAAAAAACTTTATTTCTTCAAAGTGTAAACAGCATCTCATTTAATAAACACATATTCCTAAAGATGAACTATTCTGTGATATTGCACCATTTGGTCATAATTAATGTTTGTGATTAAGGATGGTTATTCTGAACGTGGTACACAATTAGAAGGGAAGTTCCACCTGATTTCTGTTACAATTCCAAGTCTTATTTTGAATATTCAGGAAGCTCACAGATGTCAGTATTTGGTTGGATAAAGTTTGTTGTGGTCACTCTATAGATGATGAAATGATTTTTGCCTTTTCTTTTATATACCTTCTACACAGTTCTGTGTATCCACAAGTATTAGCATGCATACTTGTAATCCTTTACAAGTCTAGCGCTTAGTGTTCTGTAAGTGTCCTGCAGGCCCTGAGACTAAACACCCCAGAACTGCAGAGCCAGGGAGACCGACATTCTACGGTCTTAAGAAGCCAAGGTCCCCTAGTAGGACAGATTCGGTAAACTAGAGGTTAGCCCATCCCAGCCCCATTATTGGGCTCCCTTGTTAGATATGCTAATGAGTAAGGGCTATAACTTGTGTATGTAATTGATGGGGTGTGTGCACTGTGACACATGTCACCTGGGTGAAGTGATGCATCGAATGGGATCCTATTAAAATACTGTAAAGGACCCCAACACTCTAATTGTGTCTAGCCTTGTTTTTCCTAAGATCAAGAAAAAGGCATCATAGAAATGTGAAATATACTGATATATTTAACACAGGTATTGAGAGGAAGAATTAATTAATGATACCATAGCTTTGCATTTATTTTAAACTTGAGATAAATTGGAAATTTTCAGTAAGTAGTTTTCCTGATGGTTTGTATGTGTGGTGTTGATTTTGTTCTCTGTTTTTGTCCCAGTCCCCCCCCAACATTGCTGGTACCGAAGGGCTTCATGAGCTGACGGTGCTGCAGAACAGCCAGATTATTCTGGAGTGCAGGTCGGATGCTGTTCCTCCTCCCACCGTCTCTTGGCTGAAGAACGGAGAGCCGCTGGAGGTACTGAGTTTCCAGCCTTTGTGCTGGCCTTTTACTCCCTGCAGTTGTCACAGCAGCGCTCGAGATCTCTTGCTCCGCTCACTCACCCCTCAGCCTGAGTTATGTGCCCAGAATTCAGAGTAGCTGGGTAGCCCCAGTATCACTGGAGTCAGTCCCAATTGAGCCACCAGAGCCAGCAGGCATATGAAGTGGCTATCCCTCTGTTACTTGTTCTTTTTTCCTTTAGGGGGATCCCTTGCTCCTCCTGGATCCTCTGAGCAATGCTAGAAGCCTTCTGTAAACTCCTGAAGGGCTTCCCAGGAAAGGTAGCTGAGACAAGACTGCACTCTATGTTTCCTTTGGCTATATTATACATCTTTCTACTCTAGTAGCATTTAGAAAGGAATTGAAGTTCTTTAAAAGAAAATGGGTTGCTAATCACCAGGTTTTGTACCAAGTGCATCTTTCCCACTCAGAATTCCATAATGCCATGGCAAGGCAGAGTCTTTTTGAACGAAAGACAATTAGCAAGATGAGGATGGTTTATACAGAAAGAATTTTTTCCTTCCCATACTTGGGATCACTCACAAAACATTAAAGTTCAGTTATTAATTGAACTTAATTAAATTTTTTCTCTCAACCTTTATTCATTAATAAAGAGGAAACAAATACAGATTATGAATTGTCTCCTTTTACTGTGATCCATCACTATATCTTCACCCAAGATTGTGCTTGTTTGCTTTTCTCTGGCATGTCATTCCTCAGACTCTTTCTCTGTGTTAGATTTAGAAGAATTAAATATTACTGGAAGAAGGATATGGTGGGTGAGCATGTCTTACAAAGTGCTGCTAGAGACCAAGATCTTAATATAGCCTGGGAACCAGCTGGAAACAAATTTAACAGGATGATTTCTACTTCTGGACAGTTAATTATTTAATTGGGTGGTGGGGTTTTTCAGTGAAAACAAGGTTGAACAAGGCTTGGAAATAAAAAACATGAATGCTTTCTGCCTTAGCCTTCACTGGAAAGCTTGTGTTTTAAAAGAAGTGCTTAGGGAATATAAAGCATGAAAAGCAGCTACTGTTAAAAATATTCACCAGAAAACAAAAGTAGAGGAGCCAGAGGTGCTCAGCTGGTAACCTGGGAATTATCTTTGTTCTATAAGTTCTCCTCCTGCCTCATGAATTCATGTCAGAATGTGAGAGCTGAAGCTTCATGGGACTTAAAATCTCAACCAGTGCCGCCCCCTGCCATGGGTGGGGACACCTTCGTCTATGCCAGGGTGTCTAAGACCCATCCAACCTGGCCTTGGAACTTCCAAGGATCCAGAGCCAGCCACAGCTTCTCTGGGCACCCTGTGCCAGGGCCTCACCACCCATGAGCTGATCTTCTTGATATCTGAAGAAATCAGTGTCCTCCCCAATGCCCAACTGCGTTCTCAATCCCAAAGAAATGTAACAGCTGACTAATCCTGAGCAGCTGGAAATGGGTGTCCTGGGTGTGGGAAG
This sequence comes from Petroica traversi, assembly GCA_025920805.1. Lineage (NCBI taxonomy): Eukaryota > Metazoa > Chordata > Aves > Passeriformes > Petroicidae > Petroica > Petroica traversi. The sequence goes on from JAHLSL010000200.1 coordinate 1,123,967, forward strand.
AGAGGTGAGGAGCTCCTTGGCAAATAATCTTCTTTGCCTGGAAAAGAAGAGGTGTCCTTGTGACAGTAGAGGGCTGGAGCAAGTTAGCTTCTCAGCCTGCAGTGTTATTTCATTTTAAATTTCACTGGTTTTGTGAAGCAGCCTTGTTGGTGGAGATGTCATTCCTCCTGCTTTTGTTGTCTGCCACTGGGCAGATTTTAAGGTGTGAGGCCTGCCCTAGTCCGTCTCTGTGTGTTGAGTGATGAAATTGTGCGGCACCACCTTCCCTGGCAGCAGAACTGTGGAAAGATCTGGCTTCCAGCAGCTTTGAAGACACTGCAGGGATTTTGGAAATACACATCGAGGGTTAAGAAAATAAGTAGATAGGAGTCTCCTGGCCTAACCTGGCTTTTTTCAAATACTTGCTGATTTTCTGGTTTTTTTCCAACATGGGTTTTCTGTCTTACTTTGAGTAGAGCCTAAGGATTAAGTTATCTCTTCATCCCCTGTCTTCTTTCATCTCTAGGTTTCTGTGTTTAGAAACCATTAACCAGGTTGTATTTTCAACAGGAAATGCCAATGATTGCCCAAAATCTGTCAATAACTCACCCTGGTGGTGCACTGTGTCACCTGTGAGCTCCAGCCCTGCACTACAGCTTCAGAGCTGGTGCCTGTTGTGAGAGTGGGGTACCAGAGTCTAGTGCAGAACCAGAGGAGTTTCACCTCTCTGGGATGCCCTTCTCAGACCCTCTAACTGGAAGAGTAGATGGTAATGTCAGCTGTCAGTTCCATCCAGAGGGTGGGTAGACATACTGGAAAACTGAGTTAGTGCTCTTTTTCGTGCCCATTTTTATCCAGTCAGGTCTCTGAGCACTCATAGCTGATGTTGCTGTCAGTGATTGACACAATCCAGGCTGGATGTGGTAAAGTTCTCACTGATCTGGATTCTGTCACGGGCTGTGGAATCACTGTAGAGCTGGGAAGAGAGGCAGCCTGTGCCCAGAACTGCTCGTTGGTGAACTCCTGGCTGGTAAATTGAGCTGGCTAAGCCTGCGCTGCCTCCCAACTGATCCAGACTGTGATGCTGGAAGAACAGTGTAGAGAAACTTTGATTCCTTCTGCCCATAGTGTGCATAGATAACAAGATATATTAAATTAATCATGTGCTATCAGGTGTCTGTTTCCATAAAAACTCCAAAGCCCTTTGCCTCTCTAACAGCTTCCTCCCTCAGGCACAAGCTTCTGTGGGGGTTTCAATGGAGAACCCCACAGCAATGATAAGTTTTAAAAACTTTGTTTACCCTCTTCTCTTCACGGATGTAAAGGCAGCAGTGAGTTCAGTCCCTGGTTTATCAGTGCCCTTCTCTCCTGGCTTTTATTGCAGTGCAGTGGAAGGATGTTCTGTGCTCAGGAGAGGCCAGCAGTGATGCTTTAAACTCCTGCCTGTGTCTGTGTGTGCCCGTAGGGAGGCCCCCGGCTGCGGATCCTGTCCAGCGGGAGGTACCTGCAGATCAACAACGCTGAGTTGGGTGACAGCGCCAGATACACCTGTGTGGCCAGGAACGTGGCAGGGAAGACCACCAGGGAGTTCCTGCTGGCAGTGCACGGTAACAGCATGGAGCAGCCTCGGGCAGCTTGGGCTTTGCACAGTGTTTCTACAGGAGCTCAGGCAGCAGGGACCAAGCATTTGTGGTTTCTTTCCAGCCACATGTTGGCTACTCTGGCTGTGCCAGAACTGTGGGGCCATATGTATGGTCTCATGTCCCACTCCTGAGCCCACAGCTGGCCCCCAGACTAAGGGACCTGCTGGGCACTCACCATGGCTCACTCTCCATCCATCTGTGCTTCCTGCAAGCAGAGGCTGCATCCAGCCATCATCCTGGCAGAGTGAACACCCATGTCCAGGATGACAAATGCTCGTGGACAAACTCAGAGCAATTCTTTGAAGCATTTGACTGGCACCTTGGGGACAAGGTTTCACAGCTGGCTTGGCAGGTTACTTGAGGGCTGTGGCAGCTTCTCTGTACCTGGAGAGGACAGGGCTTGAGGGGCCTTTCGCTTGATATTTATCCTATGCTACAACAGCCCTGAGCTCCATTTTAAACCTTTTTATTTTCTCACCTTTAATCTGGTGAGAAGCTTTTCACTCTCACACTCAGATGACTGGAAGGAACTTTTTCCTCTTTTTCTGTTTTGTTTCCAGCCCAGTCACATGGGCCCTGCCTTGCACTGTGCCTTCAATGACTGGCCTTACCTGGTTCAGCTAAAGTAATTTTTTCTCCTTAGTGTGTAATCAGGAAGCAAGGATATCCCCACTGTCTTAGCTTGCCGAATTCCATGTGCTGAACTCCTGCTGTTTTAGTGATACCCTTTGCAGTAACTTGCAGAGCTGACCTTTGCAGTGCATTTCAGCCAAACTTTCTTTCTCCTTCGCTGCTGCACCTTGGCAATTACTATCACCTGGAATGGTAAGAAACTTCTTCCTGTCTTTGTAGTGACCCCATACCTGCTGCTGCACCTCTTCTAATTTGTTCAGTTTCAATCATTGCAATGTAGAGTTACTTCCTTTGTATCATCAGCAATTCTCCCTTTCAGTGGCTCCCGTGATCCAGAGCAGCCCCCAGGCTGCCATAGTGCACATCAACACCTCTGCCCTGCTGGAATGTGCTGCAGATGGAATCCCAGCCCCCAGGATCACCTGGAGGAAGGATGGGGCTGTTTTTACTGGAAACAATTCCAGGTACTGTCCAGAAGTCAGCATAAATATTCTTCATTGCTACTTAAGAATGTATTTATTACAGAAACTTAATTAGACACAAAATTGTTCTAGAGAGAAGTAGCAACACCAAGGGTTTCACCCTTCTGTTGTTAAGAAAGATGAAGAAACTAATTTGACAACAAAATACAATAATAACTATTCTGACATTAGAGATTTTGAGCAATAAATGTGAAAGATCTTTAGATTTATATATATATACACAGAGTTTTGGGATGAAGCCAAACAATTTCATGCAGACCAAAAGCTAGTACCAGTTTTTATTATAGTTAATGGCTTCTGTCTTCTGACTATTTTATAGGGAAGTAGTTTTGCATTTTCTAGAACTGAGCAAATGCTAAGGAATTCTGTTATGTTGCAAAGAAAAAGTACAGGCATTAAGTAGGTTTTTTTAAGGTTAAATGAGAAACTGTAAAAAAGGGAGTTGGCTGTTCTCTGTAAATCTAGTATCATTTATGTGCAATCATCATGTCAATCACATCTCATTGTTTCTTTGGGAAATGGATGTGCTGGGAAAGAATGAAATAAGTGAGAAAACTCTCTGTCCCAATTAATACATGCTGCATTCAGGCCGTTGGTTGTGTCCCCTGAGTCATCTCTTCCATTGCACTGCCAGGGTAGCCCATGGCCCTGTTGATGCATGGTGGGCAGCACTATTTGCTCTGTTGCAGGTATTCAGTATTGGAGGATGGGTCCCTGCACATCCCCTGGACACAGGTGGCTGACACAGGCAGATATGTGTGCATGGCCACCAATGCCGCGGGCAGTGACCGCCAGCGCATTGACCTGCATGTCCTCGGTAAAGCTTGGGGCTGCTGCTGAACCCAATGACAGCAGGCTTCTTCTGCCAGAGGCAGTTTTAGTTTAGCCCCTTCTTAGCTGCTCTGGTTAAAAAAAAAAGGGGGGGCGCCCCCCCCAGAAATGTACAGTCTTAGGAATACAACCCAAATATTCCTGAGAAGGAACTATTTATTCCTTTTCCTGAACTAGGAAGACTTGACACACCCCATGCTCCATGTTTAGTTGGTTTTCTACTGTCAAATTACTATTTATAAAAATTTAATCGATGTGTTCAGACAGTTCAACTCAACATATTTAAGTGTGGGAGAAATGTGTGGGTGTGCATATAAATATATATATATATATATTTATATGTATATAATTATTCTAAATAATTAAGCTTTGTTTGTCCTTAGTTCCTCCAACTATTGCTCCTGGACAGACAAATATCACAGTTACCGTAAATGTGCAAACCACTTTGCCTTGTGAAGCCACTGGAATTCCCAGACCAGCAATTAGCTGGAAAAAGAATGGGCATCTGCTTAGTATTGACCAGAACCAGAATGCATACAGGTGAGAAGTGTTTTCTTTTTCACTGTGGGTTTCAAGTTTTCAGGAAAGATTTTGGCACTTGAAAAATCTATCTGTGCTTAAAAACTACCTTATCTAGCTGGCAAATTCAGTGGGCTGATTACCTGAGAGGGAAGAAGTATTTCAATGGCTTTTACTTTCTTTTTTCTTTGTTCAGACTTCTGTCTTCAGGTTCCTTAGTAATCATTTCTCCCGCTGTGGATGACACTGCTGTCTATGAGTGCTCTGTGTCAAATGATGCAGGAGAAGATCAAAGGGAAATTAATCTCACTATTCAAGGTAGAGGGGATATTGCTATTACATGTGTGGCACCCAGAACTTCTTTGGGGTATTCCAGTGTTGAGATGAGATGTTTATTTCATTCCTCTTTGATACTGATATCCATAAGCCTCTGGTATTTCCAAGAATTTATAACAAATTATTATGGGCAAGTAACCTTTGCCCTGTTCTTCATTTTCAGTGCCCCCTTCTATAGCAGATGAAACCACAGAGCTCTTGGTGACAAAGCTGTCTCCAGTCGTGGTTTCCTGCACCGCCTCCGGTGTTCCTGTCCCCTCAGTTCACTGGACCAAAAATGGCATCAAGTTGCTTCCCAGAGGAGATGGCTACAGAATTCTCTCTTCAGGTAATGTGCTGCAGGAAATCAGGGTAATCAGGCACATTCATAAGTAATGAATTACAGAAATATAAATAATCCCCCAAATGTCCCCTTTCCGATGGCTGGGAATGAAATAAGGGATGCTGTAAGGAAGCTCCTGTGCCTCAAGGATGCTCTGCATGTTGTGGTGCTCTCTCTGTCCCAGGAGCTGTGGAGATTCCCTCTGCCCTGCTGGCCCATGGGGGCAGGTACACCTGCACAGCCCGGAACGCCGCAGGCTCTGCCCACAGGCATGTCACTCTGCATGTGCAGGGTAAGCTAGAGGCTGAAGAGCAAGGCTGTTCTGGCAGCCATCATTGCTACTTCAGCCTGCTTAGGTTGTACAATTTTAGTGCTCTTCTGTATTTTCCTAGCCTTGAATGTTATGCTTTTCCCTTTTCCTTTCATTCCACAGAGCCACCTGTTATCCAGGCCCAGCCAGGGGTGTTGGATGTCATCGTGAACAATCCTATTGTGCTGCCCTGTGAGGCCACAGGCACTCCTCAGCCTGTGATCACATGGCAGAAGGAGGGCATCAACATCATCTCCACAGGTATCCTCCCAGACCCTGGGACCCTGCCTGTTCCCGTGACACAGACACTCATTTGCTTTTCTGAAACTTGGATTTCTCCTCTCCATTCATTTAAAACCAAACTCCAAACCAGAACTGTCATACTTTGTTTATATTTGTTTTAGGGAACACTTACATGATCCAACCAAGTGGCAGTTTGCAGATTGCCAGAACAGCTGTGGAAGATGCTGGCACTTACATATGTGTTGCTCAGAATCCAGCTGGCACTGCTCTGGGGAAGATCAAGCTGAAAGTTCAAGGTAAATCACCTTTTAAACTCCTTCTCTTGGTCCAAACACAGTTCTGAGCAGTAGAAAGGGACCTAGTGCTTTCCTGTTCAATGTGATGCTGAACAGAGCCCAGATTCCCTTTAGTTTGATGTCTACTTCAGGATATGCTTTTAGAATTATTTTCACTAAGATGCTTCTTACAGCATCTAATTCTTCTAATAATTGTCTTTGTTCCCTTCAGTTCCTCCTGTAATCAAGTACCACATGGAGGACTATGTTATTGCTGTTGATCAGTCTGTCACTCTGCATTGTGAGGCTGAAGGCTACCCTGGGCCAGAGATCAGCTGGCATAAGGATGGGCAGCAGATAACAGAGTCCATGCGAAGGAGGATCCTGAGCACAGGAGCTCTGCAGATCCTGTTTGTGCAGCCCAGGGACAGCGGCCGCTACACCTGCACAGCGGCAAATCCTGCAGGATCCAGCACTTCCAGCACGGAGCTCGCCGTGCACAGTGAGGAACTCTTCCTGGGAGGGAGGGGGACATTGCAATGACTGGTCCAGGCAGGCTGAGGGCTCCCCAACCCTGAAGTGTCCAAGGCCAGGATAGATGGGGCTTGGAGCAACCTGGGATAGTGGAAGGTGTCCCTGCCTGTGGCAGAGGTTTGGAATGAGATGGGCTCTAAGGTCCCTTACAGCCCAAACCATCCTGTAATTCCGAAATAAGTGGAACTGTAGGGACATTCTGTGACCCCACAGAGGGTAAGGAGCTAGGGATGTACAGGGAGGAGTTCAGGAAAATTATGCTGCTTAATATGGGAAGTGTTATTAAGTTGTAATATTGGCTGTTTGCTTGAATTTTGGCATACAGTCATTGATGGAGATAAGCAATCCAGAAGGTCCGGGCAGGGTTTTTTTCAGTTGAGTATTGTGCTTGGATAATACCCAGAGGAAATGTTTTTAATGACCTCCCCACAGTTCCACCCAGGATCCGCAGCACGGATACGCAGTACATGGTCACGGAGAGCTCCCAGGTTGTTCTATCCTGTGTGGCTGAGGGGATCCCAGCACCAGCAATTAACTGGAGGAAGGACAACACACTGTTAAGAGACACAGTGGGAAAATACCAGACTTTGCCTGGTGGAGACCTCATTTTAGACAACGTTGTGGTAAGTTCCCTAAATCTAAGGTGTTACTGGACACATTTGGTAGTGATAAGATCCACTTCCGGGTTAGTCATTGTTTTATTTTGATTTCTTGTTCTTAATGTTCCAAAATCATTATAAAAGTTTTGTTTCCCACTGGGGAGTAAAATCTATGAAGAATTTGTAGTGGTAAATCCTCAGGAAAGGTAAAAATAAGTGTTGGTCATCCTTCACATTTGGGGAAGTAGAAGAGCTCAGTTGAGCATTCCTGCTGAATGCTTGTTCCAAGCCTTTCAAGATTCTCTTACTGGTACGAGTAGCATGTGCTGTAGGATATATACCAGCTGTAGGATACATCCCAGCTGAAATTTCCCCACCATGTTTCCTTCCAGCCTGAAGACTCTGGCAGTTACACCTGCATTGCCACCAACGCTGCTGGGGAGGACATGCACATGGTCACCCTGACAGTTCATGTGCTCCCAGCTTTCACTGAACTGCCTGGAGATGTAGCCTTGACAAAAGGAGAACAGCTCAGGTTAAGCTGCAAAGCAACTGGAATACCTGTCCCCAGGATAACATGGACCTTTAACAATAACATCATTCCAGGTGAGTCTCTGATGGCCATTTGGCTGCAGACGTTTTTCCCCTGTGCAGCATTGCAGTTTAGGGAAGGGAAGGAGAAAATTCTAGCTGGAATAAAGTGTTAGTGATTGTGTGAGGAATATCTTTAGTGTTATGCAATCATGTAATTTAACTGCCTCTGTGACAAAGCTGTAAGGAAGGTAAGTAAAAAAGCATCCCTCTTCTGTAGCCAATAATGTAGCACATTAAAAGCATTCATATCTGATGATAGTTATTCAGCATCCAGCAACTGATGCTCAGAATTAAGGGGCAGCTGAAGTGAGTAGGTGCATGTGGACAAATGTCACAGCAGTAACCTTCTGTGCATTCCTGGAGTGTCTCAGGGATGCACAAGACCCCTGAGCTGTGCTGCTGGGAGTGCACAGATTCAAACACTCCTGTGAGCTGTGTATGTTTCAGTCCTTGGGATGATCCTTTCCCTGCTTCTCCCTCCAGCGCAGTACGATGATGTCAATGGGCACAGTGATCTGCTCATCGAGAGGGTGTCCAAGGAGGACTCTGGGACTTACGTGTGCTCTGCAGAGAACATAGTGGGTTCCATCAAGGCCGTTGGCTTCGTGTACGTCAAAGGTATGTGAAATTTAGCATTTCTGATTGTTGCTGGAGAGCTCCATGTAACCATTGGATTTGGATAGTGGAGTCAGAATTGGAGAGGTGGGAAGGGACCTTAAAACTCATCCAGTCCCATGCCCTGCCATGGGCCAGAGACAGCTTCCACTATCCCAGGCTGCTCCAAGCCCCACCCAGCCTGAGCTTGGACGCTTCCAGGGATCCAAGGGCAGCCACAGCTTCTCTGGGCACGCTGTGCGAGGGCGTCCCCACCCTCACGGGGAAAATTTTCTCCCTAATATCCAATTTGAACCTGGCTAATGTCAGTTTAAAGCCATTCCCCTGAGTACTTAATATCTTGCCAATGGCTAAATGGGAAAAATCCAAACAGGCTGAAATTTGCCCTTCAGAAAGTCAGAAGTGGGTAGTCCCTGCCAGCAGTTATCATTAGGGACATTTTATTTTGGCTCTACTGTTCCTCTGCCATCCCTTGTTTTTTCAGAGCCTCCAGTCTTCAAAGGGGATTATCACTCCAGCCGAACTGAGCCCTTGGGTGGCAATGCCATGTTGAATTGTGAAGTCAGGGGAGATCCCCCTCCAACCATCCAGTGGAGCAAAAAAGGGATGGGAATTCAGACTAGCAACAGGATCCGACAGCTTGTCAATGGTTCCCTTGCTATCTATGGCACTGTGGTGAGTCCTACCCTGATACTCTTAAGTGTCTACCTTGAACTTAATTGATAAAGGTATTCCCAATCATACTGGTTTGAAAGAGTCAGGCTAAACATTTATCCTGTTTTGCTTTTACCTTTAACAAATGTTTTAATTCAGTCTAGAGTTAGATTCAAATTATTGAGGCAAAAGCCATCTGGGTGTCAGAGTTCTCCCTGCTCGTCAGAAAGACTGAATTTACATACTACCTACTGGTGTGTGAGATCCTGGTCATGACCAGTTTAATGGGACCTTTGCTCTTGACCTTAAGAGAGCCTGGGTTCTCCGGGTCAGCTGAAAAGCTCTAGCGTTCTCAGTGTGCAAATCTTTTATTCCAAATCTAAATCCCTAGTCTGAGCAGAAAGACCCCTATTTTTCCCCATGAACTCATGTCTTCATTTTGAATTGGGATTAAAATTCCCTGCCAGGAGGGGCCCTGTAGACCGAACCCCTGTTTTGTTCCTCAGAATGAAGATGCTGGTGACTACAAGTGTGTGGCTACCAACGATGTGGGTGTTGTGGAGCGCAGCCTGACCCTGATCCTGCAGAGTAAGGCTCAAAGAGAGGCTTAGTGCCCCTTAAGGGAGTGAAAACCTTCCTGTGGGGAGGTGCAGAGAGGCCCTGGGGGAATGTTGCATGTTGGGCACTGCCCTGAAAGTTTGGACTCATCTCCTCTTCCATGGAAACATAGAAGGGCTTGAGTTGGAAGGGACTTTTAAGATCACCTGCCATGGGCAGAGACATCTTCCACTAGAGCTCGTTGCTCCTTGAACACTTGCAGGGATGAGGCAGCCAAGAGCTTCTCTGGACATCTTTCATTATGATTATTTGTGAGTCTTGTCTAAGCTGTGACTGAGGTCAAAGAAGAGAGGGATGTAAAGGCTGGTTGAGCCTCATTGTAGAAACCAGTGTCGAATGGGCTGAATCACTCTCTGAAAGGGCCTGTTTCTCTTAGGTCACTCAATACAACTGGAATAAACTAGACTCTCAACTTGTAAATTAAGCAGGTTACACGAGGCTCAACTAGCCTAATTCTCCTAATTCTCGTTGACAGTATTTCATTTTTTGCAAAAATAATATGTTAGAATTTTTCTTTGCTAGTGGGAAAATTTCTAAACATGCCCTTCCTAATGTAGCCTCAAGCAGTGTGGGTGTGTTCCTTACCCCTCATTTGTCTCTGGACATGAACAATAACATCTTCCTGTGGGTTTTATGAAAAATAACCCATTTTAGCAATAAGGCAGAGCATGTGATCATATAGTTGGACCTTAATCTCTGCTTTACTCTTCAGATTGCTGCATGTTCAAACCAGTTTATTGTTGGCATTGTAAAGTGTGTCTCTTTGGTGGCACTTGGGGACATGGTTGGAACTTGGTGATCTGAAAAGTCTTTTCCAACCTTAAGGCTTCTGTGTTTCTATTTCGCCAGTGGTGGATCAGCAATAATAATTTTAGTCAAAGTAAACTGATTTAGGATTTCTCTGCACTTGCTTTTATACTAAATCAATCAAGCCTGTGCCCATGAGCTGTCGCCCAAAGAGCACTTTCTCTTCCAGGCCCCCCAGTCATCACTGTTGAACCAGTGGGGACCGTGCTGGAAGCCGGTGCCACGGCGGTCCTGGACTGCCAGGCCATGGGAGAGCCTCCTCCTGCCATCAGCTGGTCCCGCCAGGGACAGCCTGTGCTGGACGATGACAGAGTGACCCTGCTGCCCAATGGCTCTCTGCGCATTGCTGTGCTGCAAAGGGAGGACACCTCCGAGTACAAGTGTGTAGCCAGGAATCTCCTAGGATCCGTCCTTGTCACAGTACCCCTGACTGTGCAGGGTAGGTGCACAAAACATCCTTTGAAGCCGGTAGATGAAAGCATTAATGTGGATCAAATGTGGTCAAGCTTCATCTTGCCGACATTTTATGGATGAGATATTTGATTTTACATTCTTTATAAGCATTAAGTTTAAGGTAAACCTAGTCTGAAGTGTCAGTGCAATTCTCTTTCATTACATTTTACTCCATTATCCAGCTGGGAGAGACAGAGGCTATCAAGGGTAAGAGACTTAAAAATTGTAAATGAAAAGGTCTTGGATCAGATCCCATCCTCAGAAAATGTCATAACTGAACTGTGCCTCTAAAGGAGAGCATTTGTGAACATAGGCAGTAATTGTCTTTGAACTACGGTAAGAGATTTTTTGCACAGAAATGACATGAGGTGAGTTGGATTCCCAAGGGTCAGGAGGTGCAGTTTTCACTTCTTTGTGTCAGTCTAAGGGAGCTGTAGGCACCAGCAGTGCCCAGCAGCATCCCTGCTTCCATTGCAGTGCACGGCGGGTTCTCCAGCTGGCTGGAATGGCGGGCATGCAGCGTCACCTGTGGCCAGGGTGTGCAGGAGCGTGTTCGGCAGTGTGACAGCCCTGTGCCAGCCAACGGAGGCCACAGCTGCCAGGGGCCACACACTGACCTGCGAAGCTGCCACCGCCAGCCCTGCCCAGGTACTGCTGTAGTCATACAATCCTACGAGGGTCTGGGTTGGAGGGACCTTAAAGTCCATCCACTACCACCCCCTGCCATGGACAGGGATACCTTCCACTAGCCCAGGTTGCTCCAAGCCCTCTCCAACCTGGCTTGGACACTTCCAGGGATCCATGAGCAGCCACAGCTTCTCTGGGCACCCTGTGCCAGGGCCTCCCCACCTTCACAGGGAACAATTTCTTCTAAATACCTAATCTAAATCTCTCTTCTTTTATTTAAAATCTTTCCCCATGTCCTATCATTGTCTGCCCATTTAAGTCTCATTCCCTCTATTTTGCGACTACTGAAAAGCCTCATCTAATTGATACTTTTCATGTGCCTTGCATTAACTGCCCAAACGGTGAACTTTTATCACCATGGATCTTCATGGCAGATTAATTTTTCTAAGTAGTTTTAATTAATTTTTGAAAGAAAGAGGACATTTCAATAAATACTGCAAAAATGTTGTTTGATAAAAACTGGGCTTTTTCCACCCTTAGTGGATGGGAGCTGGTCGGAGTGGGGGCTGTGGGAAGAGTGTTCAAGGAGCTGCGGCCAAGGGAACAGGACAAGGAGCAGGACTTGCAGTAACCCCCTGGCTCAGCACGGAGGGAAACCCTGTGAGGGCAGCAGTCTGGAGTCAGTCATGTGCAATCTGAGGCCTTGCCCAGGTAAGAGAAGAGTAATTTAAGTTATTTGCATGGGGGGCTTCACATACTGGTCTCTTGGTTTCTCCAAACCCAAATGATCTCAGCTTATTTTTAGTTGTTAATTATGTTTTTTTAAAAATTTAATTACACTAGTTCTTGAATCACAAAAGTAAGTATAAGAAATCTCAACAATTTCCTTTTTTTTGTTTGTTTACACCAGTAAAAGTATTAATTTTGTATTTTAATGTTTCCCAGTGCTTGTTATGCACATCCTCACAGCGTAAATTCTCTCTACTTTAAACCTATAGTGCAAAGCCAGTTAAAAAGGAAAAGAACCAAATCACAGACTATTTAAAAGCTATGTAAAAATGATTGCTAATAATTTAAGACTTTATCTGTATATTTTCTTCTGTTATAATTTTTAGCCACATTTTGCTCCCAACTACCTTGAATGTTCAGGTTTCCTTCCTGTCACATGAGTATTTCCCACATTTGACAGGTTGTCGTTTATTCAGAGCCTTCACCACTGTTCCCTCCTGTACAATTTGCAGTGTTTGATTTTTCCATTTTTCCCTGGCTCTGCTCCCACTGTGATGCCAAATGCTCATCCATGGGCCTGAGACTAATTTCTCTAGGTTTTGGCAGGAAAATCAGCTCTGGCTGCTGCTCTCTGGCAGCTTTTAGCCAGGCTGCCTCTGTCCCACTGAGGCCTCCATCCTAACCAGGGAATTGGGAAGCTCCATATTTGATTTAGTGTTCAGTTCTGATGTTCCACAATGGTGGAACACCAGAGGTGGATTCCACAAGGTGATGTAGTCAAAAAACAGAAAGGAGACAGTCAATCTCTGCTTGTCAAAGTTTGTGCTGATGGTTTGGGTCACTGCTCACAGCGTTTCGTGGGGGATTTGGGTATCTTGGGTGTCTGTTCTGGGGTGGTGGGGGGGGAATCTGGGACATCCTGGGTGTCTGTTCTGGGGCAGTGTGTGAGCTGAGGTGCCGTTACAGTGGCTGGTGAGTGGAGCCCATGGGGGACGTGGGGGCCGTGCAGTACCACGTGTGGGAAGGGCACCCAGTTACGGCTGCGGCTCTGCACCAGCCCAGCCCCTGCACATGGTGGCCCCCGCTGCCGGGGCCCCGACTCACAGCTCCAGCTCTGCCACCATCGGCACTGCCCAGGTAAGACCAAACTTCTCCTTCCCTTCCCCAGTTCTGCTTTGGTCGTGGCTAATGCTTTCAGATTCTAGAAGTCTAATCCCTGAAAAAACTGCCCTTCAAGCTTTTTGTTGTCACTGACTCTATCACTACTTAGCATCTGCTATAGACCCTGTAAATGGGATTTCTTTCCTTGTCCTTGTTGCTTTACCTCACACAAGCCACTTTTTAAATTATTGACAGTTAAATGATAGGTTTCCTAAATATTTATTTAAAAAAATTATAATGTTCTGTTATTCATTTATCCTTTCCTTCCACATTTCAATGAGTGCTTCAAGAGGGGATAGGAAAAGTCACATTTCTGAAATAAGACTTTTATATTTGGCTGAGTGCAGGGATAATGGAAGGAAGTTCCATGGATTGCAATGTGCAACATGGCAGACTGAGCCTTCTGGCTTCGTGCTCCATTTTGCTCCTACACCAAGTCGTCACTGTGACTAGGAAGTGGTAGAAAGGAGAACTGACCTTGTGATGGTGGACCTTAAAGCCCATCCAGTGCCACCCCCTTGCCATGGGCAGGGACACCTTCTACTATTGCAGGTTGCCCCAAGCCCCTATCCAGCCTGGCCTTGGATGCTTCCAGGTATCCAAGGACAGCTGCAGCTTCTCTGGGCATGCTGTGCCAGGGCTTCCCCACCCTCACAGGGAACAATTCCTTCGCAAGATCCCATCTAACCCTTCCGTCTCGCAGTGGGAAGCCATTTACTGTTGTCCTGTCCTTCCAGGCCCTTGTCTCAAGTCACTCTCCAGCTCTCCTGGTGCCTCTTTAGACACTGCAAGGGACTCTTAGATGTCCCTGGAGCCTTCTCTTCTCCAGATAAACACCCTCCAACTCTCCTAGGCTGGCTCCAGAGCAGGGGGGGCTCCAGCCCTGGGAGCAACTCTGCCCCCTCCCCTGCTGCCTATTCTGGGGGATTAGCCTAGGGCTTGGGGAGTTCTGGTCCCAACTTGCATGGCCAGGGCTGGCCCAGCTCTCACCCGCCCTCATCCCCAGGTCCCTGGGGAGAAATCCCTGAGTAGCTGACATGCTGTAGAGAGTCAGTGACATCCATGTTCAGTTTTCCCTGATGTAGCACTGCTGAGCTGTTACTTCTGGAGACAGGGGCTGTAACTACCGTGCCTCTCTCCCCAGTGGATGGGAAGTGGTCCCTGTGGAGTAGCTGGAGCGCCTGCAGTGTGTCCTGTGGGGGAGGCAGCAGGCAGAGGATGCGCCACTGCTCTGACCCAGCCCCGCAGTTTGGGGGACACAAGTGTGAGGGAAGTGATATACAAATGGATTTTTGCAACAGTGATCCTTGCCCAGGTAAGTGCTTTGGGTTGAACTGTTCACCCACTTCCTGGGTTTGGTTCTTTTCTTTTGGGGGAAAAAAAAATAAGGGGTTACTTTCCAACAGAAGTATTTTCCTAGCTTGACTGTCTGGTTTTAAGTCGCTGAGGAAGATCAAATCTGACTTATTTTTGCAGTTCATGGCAACTGGGGCCCATGGAGCAGTTGGGGAACTTGCAGTCGGACATGCAACGGGGGCCAGATGAGGCGGTACCGGAGTTGTGACAACCCACGCCCGGCCAGTGGCGGCAGGGCTTGTGCCGGGGCAGAATTGCAGATCCAGAGGTGCAGCACAGACTTGTGCCCAGGTCAGTGCTCGAAACAGCAGTGGGAACGCAGCTTTCCCTGCAAGGCATCAGAGTATATATTACATAAAGAATGTAGACCACCCATGGAAGTGTCTAAGGCCAGGTTGGATGGGGCTTGGAGCAACTTGGGACAGTGGAAGGTGTCCATGCCCATGGCAGGGGGTGGGACAGGATGAGCTTTGAAGTCCCTTCCAACCCAAATCAGTCTGGAATTCTGTGTTTCTGAGGGCATGAGTGTTCACACCTGCCTGTTATGATGGTTTTGTTGTCCTTTGAGCTATTCCTTTAGAAGCTTTGTTCCTTCGGAAGGAATTGACTTCAGGATAACTAATGCAGCCTGAAATATTTAAATTGAAAAATTGCTTTCTTTATTCTGCAGTGGATGGAAACTGGGGGCAGTGGCAGTCATGGAGCCAGTGCTCTGCTTCCTGTGGAGGAGGAGAGCAGACCCGTGTGCGCCTGTGCAGCAGCCCAGCCCCATTAAATCATGGCCGAGCTTGCCCTGGGGACTCCTCCCAGATATCCAGGTGCAACATCCAAGCGTGTCCTGGTGAGTATTTACAGCCTGCACGCAGTGATAGTGTGGTGAAAGCCTGTGTCGCTCCTGATTTCACTGGTGCTATCTTTCATCTTGACTGGATAATTTAATTCTTAGGGCTCAAATCTGCCCTGCATCTTAAGCTCAATTCTCTCTCCCCTAAAAGACCTAATAGTGCATTTCACATGGGGTTGTGTTTTGCCTCTTCCCTATCCCCTACACAGGTGGGCCTGCACGTGCCAAGGGCAGCATCATTGGCAGTATCAATGACATGGAATTTGGGATTGCTTTCCTGAACGCCACGGTAATGGACAGCCCGGACTCTGACACCAGAGTGATACAGGCAAAGATCACCAACGTCCCTCGGACCCTTGGTGGGCCTCTTTGATTTTTATCAATTTTTTCTCTGATTACAACAATACCTATGGTCTTCTGTTTTAAATCTGAATTTTTACATTAGTTCTGTCTTCATATTTAGCTCCTGTGCATATGGGTCTGTGATGAGATTAAAGCTCCCCAATGTTCTGTGGTGTTTCCTTCAGGCCCAGCTATGAGAAAGCTCGTTTCCATACTCAGTCCAGTTTATTGGACAACTGCCAAAGAAATCAGGGAAGCAATGAATGGGTTTACACTCACTGATGCTGTCTTCAAGAGAGAAACTCAAGTGGAGTTTGCAAGTGGTGAGTTCCCTGGGATAGACTAGCTCTTTCTAGTGTCCAGTAAGCGAGTTAGATGCTGCATTTCTGAAAGGCAGCAGAGGACCGTTGCTGAAGTTAGGGTCTTGTGCTTACACTAATGTTTTCAGACTGACTATGGCCTTCTGAGGCTTTATTTGACCCTTTAGAGCTGTAGTTTGAAATGTGTCGTGTTTTTTCTCATGGGCACGGTACACTTTACAAAATGTAAATATAAATAACTGGTCAAGGTACTCTAGTTCTGATTGCATGTGGCTTTTGGGAGTCTTTGTTTGGAATGTGTGATATATCAGTGTGCTGTTAAACTGCCAGGTGAGATCCTGCGCATGACACACATTGCCCGGGGCGTGGACAGGGATGGGGCCCTGCTGCTGGATGTTGTTGTGAGTGGCCACGTGCTGCAGCTCCAGTCGGTGGTTGATGTCAGTGTCAAGGTAAAGGTGCTCCAGGTACCACCCCTGCTCTCATGCATCGGTACTCCTCTCACCTAGAGGAAAGCAGGAAACTCTGAATCCTGAAACCTGCTGAGCTGTATGTGACTTCTTTTGTGCCTGGTTGATCTGGCGATGCTGATGTTGCCTTTGAAAGCAGAAAATTCTTAGGAGGGTGGTGTTGGTCTCTCAAGAGTTTGAGATGTTGGCAAGTAGTGTTGAGGAGGGTCTTCAGGGCAGTTATTGATGGTTGGCGTGTCAATGTTGCATTGGGCAGAGCTAGACAAGTGCATCTTTAACCTCTCTGACTTAGTAATTAATAGCAGGTAACCAGTGTTTTACTGTATTAAACCCACCGTTCAATAAATATACCTGATAGATGTTGTTGATATTTTGGTAAACTGCAATATGTAGTATGTCCAATATTTATACCCCTATTCAGTGGCAGAATTTTTCTCTACCACTTGTTTGTTTAGCACATTTGTCAGTATCTAACTTAAAAAAAAAGCCAAATATTTAGACCTCAAAAAATTGTTATTGAGGGGTAGGGTATTTTTCAGAAATGCTCTGCTGTAGGCTCCATCGTCAGGATCCTCAGTACAAAAAGTCTGTATCTTTTTTTAAAGTAATAGACCAGGCAATGTTAAGATTCAACAGTTAAAATATGAGTGAAAAGGACCTGCATGTCTGCAATACCCTTTGTTCAGCAGTTAAGATAAGCTCCTTTCTCTGAACACATCTCACAGCTCTGAAGTACAGGCCCAGGTGGTGGTGGTGTGGGAGCAGATGATAGCCAGGGTTCTATTGCAGGATTACACAGAGGACTACATCCAGACGGGCCCTGGGCAGCTGCATGCACACTCCACACGCCTCTTCACGGCAGACGGAGTCAGCGTTCCCTACACGTGGAACCACACCATCACCTACGACTCCACCAAGGGCAGGATGCCCTTCCTGGTGCAAACTCTGCGTGCTGCCTCCATCATAACAGAGTACAACCCACTGGAGGAGGCTGTGACTTTCAAAATCCAGGCTTCCATTGCAAAAGGTATTGTTCTAGGCCTTCCCAAAAAATCAAACAATAGAGAAAGAATATCTTCTGTTCCTAGATTTCACTGAGTCACCCATAGTCTAAAAAGGAAATTCTGTGAAACTTAGGTAGCTTTAGTGTAGATCCCAGGACCTAAAAGTCTTATTGATGTACCCATAAACTAACTATTAGTTAGCATTGCCAACTGCTGGCATTTATGAACCTGAGTGACCAAAGGGGTTTGGCACTCACATTGGATTTATGTGAGCAGATTTTCCTTTGAGAAGCTCTAATTAATGACCAAATTGCCCCTTTATTTTTTAATGCTATTTGGGCTTTTTTTTTTCACATAGTAGGGAAATTATACTGGTTTGGAAGTAAATGAATCAGTGGGATCGCCTGTCTCAGTCTTTCTTTTCAGTAACAGCGTTATAAATTAAGTGAAATAAGGTTTTTCCCACTTGCCAGAGTAGGGACTCATTGAACAATTTGAAAACCAAATATTTTTTTTCTCAAGATATGCCTGGGATTAGATCAGGCTAAGCATTTATTTCCTCCAATAATTAGATACTGGGGTTTGGGATTTTTTTAAATTTCACTTTTTAAATTTCAGTTTTTAAGCAGTCAAAGCCCTGTGGCCTCTAGAGGAGTCCCTCCCTGAGTTTTCCATTGCAGTTCATAGTACATACCTGTATTCTTCTACAGTGATGTCTTAAGAGTTGTGACATGGTGATTTGTTTGGTTTGGGTTGATTATACTTTTATGTGAAGTAAAGTTGAATGGTCTTTATTCTTTCAATAAGAAACTTTCCAGGATGCATTAGGCTGAGATGGAACTTGCAGCTCACTTTGAGGGAACCCCCACACACCTGTTGAATGTTACTCAAACCAGCACAAGCCATGTAATGGGCTTTTAGTGCCCAAGTAGAAAAACCACAAAAAGGTGGACTTAAGAGTTTCTGTTTTGGTGTTGAAATATAACAAATATCGTAAAATTGCTGGGCTGCAATTCTTACGGTAAAGTAAAGAAATGGCCATGTTTTTATCCCCAAGTGGCATGTGCTTCCTTTATTATACAGGGGATCGGAGCAACCAGTGCCCTGTGGGGTTTGCTTTGGACTCGTCTGGGCCTTATTGCTCAGGTAATGACTGACACATGGGCTGGGTGTGACCATGGAGTCCTGGAGTGCTTTGGGTGGGAAGGGACCTTAAAGATCCCCTATTTACACCCCTGTCATGGGCAGGGACAACTTCCATTAGCCGAGGTTGCTCCAAACCCCATCTAGCCTGACCTTGGACTTCCAGGGATCCAGGGGCAGCCACAGCTTCTCTGGGCATCCTGTGCTAGGGCCTCCCCACCCTCACAGGGAGCAATTCCTTCCCAATATCTCAATTAACCCTGCCCTCTGGCAGTGGGAAGCCGTTCCCTGTGTCCTGTCCTTCCAGGCCTTTGTCCCAAGTCCCTCTCAAACTCTCTTGGGAAGAGTCTCCCTTCCCTTTAGGCACTTGAAGGGGCTCCTAAGTTTCCATGAAGCCTTCCCTTCTCCAGGTGAAAACCCCTAACTCTCCCTGGCTGGCTCCAGAGCAGAGGGGCTCCAGCCCTTAGTGCATCTCCATGGCCTCCTCTGGACTTGCTCTAAGAGGTCCATGTCCACCTTGTGCTTCTGGCTCCAGAGCTGGACACATTATTAAACCACCAGAACCTACATACCCTTTATTCAGAGTTCAGAGTATGCACTTCAAAAAGTTTGAGTTATCCTTGCTAAAAGGGTGTGGATCCAAGGGCAGTTGAAGACTTTACTTCTGTCCTCACTACAGTATGAGGAGTGCCCAGATAGCTTTTAAATCAGTACCTCAGGTACACCTGGAGGACACTGAGCCTCAGGCTCTGCTGAGCCTGCAGAGCAATGAAGAACTTAGGTGACCTGTGCGGAGGAAAGGATGGGTGTTACTACCTCAGATAAAAGTCCACATGTTCCTGCTTGGAGGAAGAAGGTGGAGAGAAGCACATCAGTGCCTTGGCTGTCCCTCTAGAGTCAGGGTTGTTTTAGGGAGAAATCATCTGAGATTATTTTGTGGATTTAATTCATTACCTCTTGAAAGGTTGCAAATGAAGGGAATTGCTGGATGTGATTTTGCCCTGTGGGCTTTACTAGTCACACTTCTCTGAGGAAGGATCAGATTGGAGTAGTTTCTTGTGAAATCTCACTGGTTTTTCAAACATTTTCTTGTTCCAGATGAAGACGAATGTGCTGTGGGAAATCCTTGTTCCCATACCTGTCACAATGCCATGGGATCGTACTACTGCTCCTGTCCCAAAGGCCTCACCATCTCTGCTGATGGCAGAACATGTCAGGGTAAGAGAGGTGCTGAGGACAGCTTGGATACAAATGCCCCTTAGATAATTTAAGGCCCTAAAATGCCTTAAAAGGTATTTAAATTGCTAAGAAGAGATTTTATTCAGGCTGCTTTCTCATTATAAGAATACAATTTATTGGTGGTATTCTAATTATTTCATAACTGATTATATTTGCAGTCACATGTTTCTAGTTGCTCATGCTGAAGGCACTAGTTAGTGTGTCCCTGTGCTGGCTGTGCAGGGTTTGCAGCTTGTTTCCCATTGCAGACATTGACGAGTGTGCACTGGGAGGGCACAGCTGCCATGCGGGGCAGGACTGTGAGAACTTGCCTGGCTCCTTCCGCTGCGTGCTCCGCTGCAGGAACGGCTTCCGCAGGACGCCCGATGGCTTCAGCTGCCAAGGTACACACGGGCTGTGGCTCAGGGGGCTTTAGCTGAAAATTCTGCTCTTGTGCAACTGGAACTCACTTTAGAGGGCATCTCCAAGTATCTGTCTATAAATTTTCATTCTTTAGTTTGTGGATTTTGGGGGGTTGGGTTTTTCTCTAGGTTTGTTTTTTTTTTTGTAATCTTTTACAGATCTTCTTCTTCTCTCTTTAGAATTAAATTTGAAATCCCACCAGGGAAGAACTTAGCATTCTTGGGTTTGTGTCCCTTGTGCATTTTGTTGTACAAACACTCCTGAGCAGAACTCACCCAAACCCTGTTCAGGTAATGCCCACGGGGCAATTTCCAGCCCTGGTGTCAAGGATTCATGTTGTTCCACAGACATTAACGAATGTCAAGAGTCCAACTCCTGCCATCAGCGTTGCTTCAATACCATAGGAAGTTTCCACTGTGGCTGTGACCTAGGATTCCAGCTGAAGGGCAGAAAATGTGTGGGTAGGGATGAAATTCTGAATGACTGTTCCCTATTTCCAACAGACAAAGTTTGGTATATTTGTTGCTCTATTTACCTATGAAAGAAAATGCTGCTATGGGTGATATACTTGATGCATATTTTGGAGTCTGTCAAGCTCTACTAAAAGTCAGAGGCAGCAGGATTGGGTTCAATTATGTAATGAAATTACCCTGTGTCCACACATTGAATCATTTCATGCACATGGACCAGTCAGCCCAATTCCTGCTTCTGTTTTTTGGCTTTTGTTTGAATAAGATGTCAATGAGTGCAGGCAGAATGTGTGCAGGCCTGATCAACTCTGCAAGAACACCCGTGGTGGCTATAAGTGCATTGATCTGTGTCCCAGTGGAATGACGAAAGCAGAGAATGGGACTTGCATTGGTGAGTAGAAGCATTAATGCACTGTGTGGTGATGGGAAACACAAGACAGTGATGATGTTTATTTCTTTTAATAGTTCTGAAGATTATCCATCTTCAGTTATTAATATTTGCACATATTAAAGTACCAACTTGTTTTTGCTTATGGGAACATCTGTATTTAACTTTTTTTTGTACTTGGTATTAAAAAGCAGATGTATCCTTGCTACCTCTAGTTTTCCACTGTTCTTAAGCAAGAACAGTAAAATTTCCCTTGGTGTCTTTTCTGTGTTGTTACCTTGATTTCTCTCGGCTATTCAAAATGTTCTTCTCTGTGTGTGCATGATTTCTTAAGAGTTCAGCTCAGCAGCTCTCAGTTAAGATCACAGGTTCCTGCTGCTTATCAGGGAGGATTTTAAGCACAGCTGATGTTGGAAGTAGTCCCAAAGCTTTTGTTCCAGTGAAATCATGGGATGATTTGGGCATGAAGGGACCTTAAAAATCACTTACTTCTACCCCTTGCTGTGGGCAGGAGCACCATCCACTATCTAGGTTGCTCCAAGCCCCAACCAGCCTGTCCCTGGACACTTCCAGGGATGGGGCAGCCACAGCTTCCTCCCCCAGTAAAGATTTTGCAGAGCTGTGAGTTTCCCTTGCTGTGTGCTGCAGATGTTGACGAGTGCCGGTTGGGGTCGCACCAGTGCCGCTACAACCAGCTGTGCGAGAACACCCGCGGCAGCTACCGCTGCGTGTGCCCACGAGGATTCCGCGCCCAGGGCACGGCCAGGTCCTGCGTGGGTAAGCTGCCACTCAGTCCTCTCACATCTTTGCTCTGCTTTTGCCCGGCTTGCTGCTGCAACACACCAATAGTGCTATCCCTCTGGAAGACCATGCTGTGGAGACAAGTTCACTCTGCATTTCCAAATTGCCCATCTAAAACAAAGTGTTCCATTCTGAATAATCAAGCAGAGCTAAGTGGTTCAAAACAGAGATTGATTTGGGGCCATACTTTGAAAACAAAGTGTAAGAGAGTGTCAGAGCACTGGTGAGTGGATGTGGCAAGTGACAACTTCACGGGAGGCTTCAGTTCTAAAAATAAGTGGGGTCTGTTCATGTCCTACCCTGGCTCACCCCTGAAGGCAGTCACACAGGGAGTCATGTGGGTTCTCCTAGGGAGCACACCCCAAAGAGCTGCAAGAGGCCAAGCATACCCGGAACTGAGTTCAGCTCCTGAACGTCCCAAACATACCTATCCCCTCAACAGGACTGCCAGGGGTGTTCCCCAGCAGGCAGAGCACAGGGACCTGATCTGCATTTCTCCCTCAGTGCTCCCCTCCTGGCATGGGTGGTTCCCAGAAGGGAAGGAATGGGATTCCTGGTTCTCACAGGAATGCCTGCCATGCAGACACTCCCTGTGCCATCTTGGCATAAATCCATGCAGGCTTTTCTCCCACATCACAGGAAGCTCTGGAGCTCTGACATGGGGAGCAAGAGAGTTTAATATGTAGGGCCAGAACAAGTGCACTTCTCCTGGCATTTAAGAGACTTCAGGAAGGCAGTAGGATAATTTAGAATCACCTTTACTGCATTTATGCCAAATATTTAAAATGTGAGAGCTGACCTACCCTAATAATGAGGATATCTGAATGTGGATATGTGACACTAACTGAGGTTGAGTTTGGTTGCTGTTGCATATCATGTCAGAAAAGCATTCTTCCCTGATGACTTCTTCAAGATTAGTTTTCCTAAGTGATAATAGTTATTTTCTTATTTCTTTTTTTTTTTTTAAACAGCCTAAGACTTTGGACTGTCAAAAGCAGGAATGTTTGGGATTTTTTTAAAGAGTTTAAATTGCACTAAGAAGTGTTTGGCTGTAGACCAAGATATTACTTCCATCTGCCTCTGTACTGAAATAAAACTGATCCCAGACTCTTAACTTATATTTAAGCCATTTAAACTTCTGACAGGAAAAAGTCAGGTAAAGTCTAGGACTGTAGGTTTTCACAAAACACCAGCAGCCTTAAAGCTGACTTCTGACCAAGGGCCACTGAAAGCTCCCTTCTAAAGTATTTTTATCCTTTGAATTTTTACATTGCTAAAATATATATTTAAAATATAGATTAATCCAAAATACTACTTTTGTTAATAAAATCCAGTTTTTATTGTCATTGTTGACAGTGAGCATAGGGAGGAGATGATAAGTAAGTAGGGCCCAGACTGAAACAGAAGAAAACTTTGTTCCTGCCTGTGCCTTTTTTACCCTGGGTAAGTCCTTTGTGCCACAATTCCCTTTTTTGTTTGTTTGACAGGAATAAGGTGCTCCGTTGTGATCCCCACAGAGCTCTGTGTGCCTATTTATCTGAATTACAGCATTTTTGGGAGCTGTTTTGTTTTTTCTCCTTTGCACATAGGTGGAAGGGCTTTGTTAAAAGCTACTATAATGCAGATAACATGTGCAAGGCTATTAAGAATATAAAATCAGATACTGTTTTTCAAATTAGAGAAAGTCTGAAGATGAAGATATTTAAATTTCGAAGTAATTTTACCTTGTTCTTGTAAATATTAGAGTTCCCATGCCTCAGTGGCCTCTTCTCACAGGGGCATCCCTGGAAACAATGCTGCTGACTCCATGCAGTCAGTTCTGCTTGTATTACACAGGCTGCTCTTGCAAAAGAAATTCCTCAGATTTTCACCTGTTGTCTTTCATAATTTCTATTATAATCTTCTATTTCTTATCCACAGCTTTTCCAAGGACAATTGGTTGCCATAAAGACATCAATGTTAATGTATTCTAGGCAGATACAGAATGTAAAAGTCAGCATATGAGTGCTAAGGAAATAATGAGTTTGTTTTCTTTTAATATATATGAATAATTAATTTTTCATTTTACATACTGAGATTAATACACTTAAAATTCAGATCAGGTGTTGCCATGCCTAAAGTGAAATTCTTGTTTGTAACACCTGAAAATTCTACCCTAAGGATAATTCCATGAATATGTGAAGTTTCAGTTGTATGTTTGTGAAATAACAGCTAGAAAATATTGTAACGCTCTGCAGTTACTGCTGCTGGCTTTCCAACTCCTAAAGCATTTAATTATTAATATCCCCTTAATTATTTAAATCCTTAGAAGTATCAAGTATTAACCACTTCATAAAAATTCAATCCAGTGTTCTACTGTATTTCTGAGAGTATTGATTTTTAAATACTAATCACATGAATTTGTGGCTTAGGGAGTTACAAACTGTGCTCAAAAATCTCTGTTCAGAGGGGATCCAAATGATACTGTAACAACATCGGCTTAATGGCATATTTTCAATAGTGATTGAAAGAATACACACTAGTGTGAAATAATTAAACTGTTAATGAGTTGCCATTAAGATAATTAATTTCTAATAGAAGAACATTTATAATATATGTCATTAATAGATATGTTATGATGTATGTTAATAGCAGGTTTTCTATTTACGGTCATTGCAGAGTTGTTTGGAATTAGCAGATTTTTGTCTTTTTCTGGTGAAGAAATACTGAGTTTGAAAAGAAATACAGTGTATGTCAAATTTCCAGCTGAGCCTGAAGTAACTTGATAAAAACTATAGAAGATTTCTTTCTGATAGTGTCAGATTTCAGGAGAAGGTCCTGCAGTCCAAAGAGCGCACATGGTTACTTGGAGGGAAGGACACTCACCTTGTTGTACCCTCAAGGTCTTTACCATACTTCATATGCTCAGCACTCAGTTTTGATTTAAGGACGGATATTTACTGCCAGGATGTCTCAAATAACTTTGGTCTGCAATTTAAACAACTAAAAAGAAAAACTCATTACTTAGGAAAACAAAAATAACTCTATTTTCAATTGTCCAAAAGTGAATTAATATGTACTGTAAAGTCTCCAACCCATCACAGCTGGAATGACCAATAACATCATCAAATTTAGAACATACCTAACCTCCTACCCCTGCAGCCTTGAAACACGTTCTTGAGCTTGATGCCCCATCCCTGGAAGTGTCCAAGGTCAGGTTAGACAGGGCTTGGAACACCCTGGGCTAGTGGAAGGTGTCCATGGCAGGGGATGGGGCTGGCTGAGTTGTAAGATCCCTCCAACTCAAAACATTCCATGATTTTATGATTCCCCCAACGTTAACCACATTGGAGCCTGTTGCGCTTCCCTCAGTGTGGGGTGTAAGGAATTTCTAGCACTGTACTTCTCCTGAATGCTCTGTGTGAAGCGTTCTCTTTTGAAAAAGGGCCCAGCAGCTTCTCCCGCTCATCTGTGGAGCACTTAAGGAAAAAACCCTAATTGCAATGAGAGTATTGAGCAGCTGAGGCTGAAATGAGGCTTCAGCAGGGCTCCTGTCCTGGACACAGTCACATCAGCCTGTGGGAGAATGAAAGTCTCCTACAGTCCAAGATAGTGGATCCTGCCTGCTTGATATAGTGTTCTCCATGTTTTCCTGCCTCCAAATCTCACTTTTGTGTCTTCAGCTTGTTTCTGAGACTGACATAAGTATCTGTGTGTATATATATGTATAGTTATGTATTGTTTGTTTCTTTTCTCTCCTTTCCACATGGTTTGGGGCTCTGGATCATGTCACATGAGCAGACATTAATGAATGTGAACAAGTGCCTAAACCCTGTGCACTTCACTGCACCAACACCCCTGGCAGCTTCAAGTGTTTCTGTCCACCTGGGCAACAGTTACTGAGTGATGGGAAATCTTGCGCTGGACTGGAAAGGGTGCCAAATTCGGGTGCCTATTACATTAGCTATAACTATGCTCAGTTCTCCCCTGGGAGAGACAACCAGCAACTGCAGCACTATTACAGGCACTCCTCAAATCTCTACAGCTCCTTCTCAGAGCATAGAAACAGCAGAATACCTTTCTCCAGAACTAGAAGGAACGTTAGAGAAACTTGTCCTGAAGGCTATGAGGCAAGAAATGCCAGATGTGTAGGTAAACGTCAGTCCTATCTATGCAACTCTGTTTTGGGCCGTATTCTAATAAGTTATTGTGTGATTTATACCAGGTGCTGAGGGTTTGTGGTACTGGGGTTGTGTTTTCTATTACCCTGGTCAATATTCTGAGGGTTCTGCATGTTCTGGTCTCTGCTGTCTTGGCTCACATTGTAGCAAAAATGTTCTCAAACCTCCTTGTAACCTCTTGTTTTAATTGTGCTGCTTATTACCTGTTTGCCAAGTATTTCCCTCTATTCTTCTCTTTCTTCTGATCATTGTAGCTCTCCTTGGTGTGTCTTCTCACACTCCAAAAAAACACCAGTGGCGACAGTCTAGTCACAGTGCTTTTGTCAGACTCCCATTGGCACAGTAATCTGTGTCAGAAAGGTTTGGAATAAACATTTTAGAATCGTTCACACTGGGGCCAGTGCC
Organism: Petroica traversi; assembly: GCA_025920805.1. NCBI lineage: Eukaryota > Metazoa > Chordata > Aves > Passeriformes > Petroicidae > Petroica > Petroica traversi. The sequence continues at coordinate 1,150,275 of JAHLSL010000200.1, forward strand.
AGCTCTGCCACAGAACCATCAGTCACTGTCACACAGGCAACAGGCACAGAAGATTTAAATTATTGTTATTTTATCTAAGAAGAGGGGTTGCAGTGTAATTCAGTGAACATGGAGAAGACAATAAACCTTGTATTTAAGCTACAGAGAGGTTTCAGTAGTCATATCCATGTGGATTGTTATGGTGTAGGAGTTTAATTGAGACCCAGGAATACAACTTTCACTGCGGGTTAGTTTCAAACTTGGATTTTCATCCCAGCTTCCTGTTGGAATTAGTTAATATGCCATGAATATTAATAATGTTAATATTCTATGAAACTTTCATTTCATTGAATAAATATCTACATTTGTAAATTAGCGTTTAATATGAGAAAACCCAAATGATGCTTTTGTTAAAGAAAATTCTTTCAACAGGCAACCATCAGGATTTGCTAACAGCACAGAGGTTTTTAGCCATCTCTGTTTTTCTTCTCTGTTTGCATTTTGATGTAATGCAACCCATCAGTCAAAGAGAGGGGAAACAAAGATCTTCCTTCCACTGATTTAACCGTGCAAGTCTGAACTCCTGCATGAGGTTACTTTACTGCTGTTCTGAACTAGGCAGTTGTTTCAAAAGCCATTTTAATTACAAATTATCTGTGTCTAGATCACACTAGCATGCTTTGAAAACTTTACATAATATGGTCTGGTACTGGTACTTCTGTATTTGAAAAGAAGTTTAAAAAAAAAAAAGAAAGAAAAAAAGAGCATTTAGTGACAAGTCTTCCCAGCTACTGAGCCTAATTCATCCCTCTGGCTTGGGCAAGGTCAGTTTAAAAGGGAAACATCTTTGCTTGAGGATGGAGTGATTGTAAGGAAGACTCCCCCAGTGACAAGGAGTCTTGGTGCTCCCTAAGCATGTTGCTTAACACCTGATTGATTATCAGGCAGCTCAAGTTGCTTTGGGGTCAGGACTGTGTTTGTATGACCCTGGCAGTGGATACAGGCAGCACATCCCCCTTTCTCCCAGAGCTCTGTCTCAGGACTGGTCTCCTCAGCTGGGATCTGTCACAACTGCTCTTCACCAAGGGGAGGAGCCCCTCAAAGCTGACTTTAGTGTCTGCAGGAATGACACAGGTAAGGGGAGAGGACACTCTAGTCTTAGATGATCAGCCCCATCAGAAAAAAAGATCCAGACAATTCCCACCAGCTCTGTCCATATACTTGCAGTACATAAATAGGGGAAAAGTATCTGTGTTCATGGCAGGCTCAGGGAATGCTGAGGTCTTGGTGCTTCTCTCCACAGACATCGATGAGTGTGAGAGCAGAGACATGTGTCAGCATGAGTGCAGGAACAGCCTGGGCAGCTTCCAGTGTACCTGTCCCACGGGATACCGCCTCATGCCCAACGGCAACACCTGCCAAGGTATGGAGAGCCATCCCTGCAGTGCTCGGGGAGGTCTGCATAGAAACCAGACACAAACCAGGCCTGGGACATGGCTAAGCCACCTCTCTGAATTGACTATGTGAGAATCAGCATTGAAAATTTCAAGTTTCAGAAGTTTTTATATTCCACACTTCAGTGTTTCATAAAACATGAGCAAACTAGACGATTGCAACTTCTTATTCTGCATTTCCCCTGCGACGTCACATTACACATTGAGCTCCAAGCTCTAGGACCAAACAGAGGCACACTCTGCTCAAGCTTTACCCACTTTGGTATTCACCCTTTAATTCTTCTACCAGCAGTTGATCCCTTCCATGTTTTTCCATCCAGATATTGATGAGTGTCTTGAAGAGAACATAAATTGTGGATTAAATCAGATGTGTTTCAACATGAGAGGAAGCTACCAGTGCATAGACACTCCTTGTCCACCCAACTACCAGCGAGAGCCACATTCTGGGTATGTTTTATTTTCAGCCTCTCCTCACCTGTCCCAAGCTCATCTCCTTAACCTGTGCTTGTTAGAGAGGAAAATGTAAGTTTGCCTGACACCGGTAGAGCTCACAGTAGCTAAAGGTAAGGCATTGACATTAGAGATCATAGAGTCAGAGAGTCCTGGGATGGTTTGGGTTGGAAGGGACCTTAACAGGACGTCCAGTTCCACCCTCTGCCATGGGCAGGGACACCTTCCACCATCCCAGGGTGCTCCAAGCCCTGTCCTTGGACACTTGCAGGGGTGGAGCAGCCACAATTTCTCTGGGCAACCTGTGCTTACTGCATCAAGTGCCAGGGTAGAATTCCTTCCTAACATCTAATCTAAATCTCTCTAATGGCCTGACTTGTCATCAGCTTCAAAGTCTGATATATTCTTTTAGACATGAAAATGATGCTAAGTTTCTGTTAAGCTTTGTTACTTCCCTGTTTTGGGGAAAAAAAAACAACAACCCATATTGATTTCTTTTAATCTTTCAATATACTCAAAGAAAAATAGCTTGACCCAAACCATCTTTTGGGATCAAACTCAACTGCAAGGACATCTACGCTGAAATGTTCTTTGGCTTCCATTAGCACTGGCAAACTGCACTAGCCAAGATTTCGTGTATTAACTTTTGATTAATAAAAGTAAATTTTCTTCTGCTCTTCATTCCAAAATCTTTATTTTATGACCTAACAGACAGATACCTCAAATGCTGCCCAGAACATTTTAAACTCGGTCTTCCTATTTTGATGTTTAAGAGCACAGTCACTAAAACTTTCCCCATGGATCTCAATGTAGCCAACATCTTTCTGAAATTATCCTGTTGGGGCAAAAAGGGACATTAAACTGGGCTGCAGCTCTAAAGGAACAATGGATGAAGAGTGCATGAGTACTTCTGGAGAAATTTTAATTTGCAAGAGTGTAAATGGGAATAATTTATCTTCTAAGACCTATTGTAATACTTAAGATGTTTCCTGGGCTAAAGTCTTCTGCCTCTTCCTAGGTTCTGCCTGAAAAGCTGCCCAGCCAATGACCTGGAGTGTGACCTGAGCACCTATGCTCTGGAGTACAAGCTGCTGTCACTGCCCTTTGGCATTGCTGCGGGGCAGGATCTGATCCGGCTGGTGGCCTACACTCACGACCAAGTCATGCACCCCAGGACCACCTTCCTGATGGCAGACGAGGACCCCGCCTTGCCGTTTGCCCTGAGGGATGAGAACTGGAAGGGAGTGGTGTTCACCACACGGGCACTGCGGGAGCCCCGGACATACCGCGTGGGTGTGCGGGCCCTGTCCTACGGTGCGGATGGCAGTGTTGAGTACCGCACCACCTTCATCATCTACATCGCCGTGTCTGCCTTCCCCTACTGAGCGTCGGCCCTGCTGTGGAGCGAGTTCAACCTTCTTCCCCAGGACCAGGGGTGCTACCGCTTCAGCCCAACTCTTTTGCCTGCCACACACGGGGAACCAAGCCACTTCTCAGGGTGCTATGCTCTTTTCTCTTCCCCTCCTTCCCAGAGGCATCCTCTTCAGTTCCATTGTTCCAATTCAAGAGGAAGATCTATGGCTCTGAGGACCTGTTACCACTTGCTTTATTTATTACACTGGAATAGTAATTTTCCACAGTATGGTCTGAAAACCAGCAGAGAAGTCCATGTAGTGAAAGCAGCAAGCAAGGAGCAGCCTCCACTGAAGTATCTGAAGAGAATAAAGCCATAATTTTAAGTGGTCTACATATTTTAAAGGTTGCTAAGTGTTTTAAATCTTAGATCTATTAGATTTTTTCCTTATCAATTACCCAATAGAATTAGGGCTGTGCTATACTATGTTGTGTGCTCAAACCCCCCAAATGCCATCATCCCCAAGGGTTGCACATGCTAAAACAAATGACATTAAAGTTTGTTCTCAGCTAACGCATCTACAGGAGAATTTGGAACTGGTCCCTTTGGTTTCCGTGCAAGTATAGAGATGTTGCGGTTCATTTTATAACTTGTTTTTACTCTGCCATTCTGGTATAGCCATTTATTTAACCCAAACCCATATCCAATGCCATACTCCCAGCTCAGTAAATGGTCTGGGGTTTTACACACATGGAACATTTTTCTGCAAAGGTGATGTAAGTTTGGTTCAATATTGTCAATACACTGTACACAAGTAATTTTGGCAAGATGTATTCTATTTTTATGGACATGTACATAAGTGGTATTTTCTATGCAGTATCTCAAGAGTGTTTCACAGTTAAATTTGCATAAAAGGACAATGTCAGTACAATGAAAATAATCAAAATAAAGGTTCCTGTACCTTTGAGACTGCTGGGAGTTTTGTCTTCGAAAAAGTGATTTTCCTTTTCTAAAGCTCTTGCCCTAAGTGTCAGGGGACAGTGCAGAAGGTACCATGACCAGCAAAGCAGAGAGCAGCTCTAGCTCTTTTCTTTCTTCCTGGCACTCTGGGGTAGTAAGAGATTATCAACAGCTTTAAAGTATGCTTTTAGCCACAGAGACAAATTGTCTCCCAGTGGAATTTTGTCTCTATTCTTGTATATTATTTACTAACTTTAGACATCCCCACTCACTGTCCCCTTGGGTTTTTTTTCCCTTTCCAGTACACCAAGTGAAGTGGTCTGGCAAAACAAGGATGACTTAAATTTACTTTGCACTTTATATAAATTTATATGAGTGACAGACTTCAAACTGAACAGGTTTGCTTATTGCAAACCTGACTTGAAAAACAAAAGCAACTCAAAGAAGGCAAATCCCATGAAAAAGATATGAGGGAAGGAGAAATGAGAGTAAGTTATAACAGAGACAGGTAATTACCACAATGTCTTTTAAGGATGAGAATCAGGCTGAAAGTGATGTCCTCAGGGAATGTAATTCTACTCCCAGAACACAAAAATTTCCACTCTGATGTATTTTGTGAGACCAGAAAAAAACCCCAACAGAATTGACAGCCTTTAAAAGCCAATCTGACCCTAAAAGAACTAATAGTCTCTTACCAGATGGAAGCCACTTAATAACTGCCACAGCCATTGCTCCAAGTTTGTCTTCTCATCCAGGCTTTCTAGGAGCCAGCGCAAAGAGGAGCTGCTTGTCCATATGGAAGGTGTTCCTTGCCCTGAGATGGTGCCACAGGACTGAGGGGCAGTGAGATGTGGGTCACTGTGAGCATCGTTTTCACTCAGGGACTCAGAAAGGAAGTGCAGAGAAGAGAGAACTTGTGTTATAGCTTTCTCTGGGCATCTTGAGCTGTTACAAATTTAATTTCTGCACTATTTACAAGGTTGCAAGTGTGTTAAATTAGATCTCAGAGTAACTGTAGCTGCTGCCGCTCTACCTCCATAGGGTACCTGGCCCTGTTGCTGACAGGCTGGAAAAGCTGCTGGTTGTCATTAGTTTTCCTGGTCTAACTTGAGAGGCAAGGGGCAGGCTAGTACATGTTTGTGTACCCACATGAACTTGGGTGTTTGCTAAAGATTAAAAATCCTTCTTTCATAAATCCAAACTGTAAGTACAACAAATATTCTGCTGTGTTTATTACTACTTTGGATAAGTCTGCCCAAACCTTAGATGCAATTTTCAGTGTCTCAGGGCTGTACAGTCACTTTTTCCAAATCCCTCTAATAGTCTCCAGCAGTATTTGCACTGTTAAAAGTTCACTGCCATCCCATAGAAGACTGATATGGTCACCACAACATTTGTTACAAATGCCCTCGTATGACAAACAACTAACTAATAACAGCATCCTAAGAGCAATATGTGAGAATGTTAAGTTCTCATTAAAAGACATCACACTACCAGAAAAATAATACATAAAATATAAAGGGAGGTCTTAGGGAGAGCAATTAATGAAAAAATAGTTAATGCTCCACTGCTACTTCAGGTCTGTGCTACCTTCCTTTTGTTTCTATACAGCATCAATTTCTATACAGTTTCTCACTATACACAGCAAGTGTTCAGGAACCAGAGGCAGGTAAGGAATGCCCGTCACACCTCCCATAGGGATCCAGCTTGCCAGCCCCTGGAGAGAGGAAATGCCCTGGGGTTTTATTTTCTTTTATACACTGGCTGAGGTGAAAAGCTACTGCATGGGTACAGTAATGAGCCTGTGCTCATTACTATGGGCTAAAGGGAAAACACTTCCATTAGGTGAGATGGATGCTCAGCAAAGACCAGAGCAGCTATGCCTGACTGGGAAATGCCCTCTTCCAAGTCAGATCCAGACAGTGGATGTGAAACCAAAGCCGGATGCTGAGTAATGCAGCTGTCATTGCCCACATTGGTGGGGCACTTACAGGCAGGACTCTGCTCCTGGGGTCCAAGGAGGAATTCCAGTACCCTTTTACTTCAGAGGCGTTTCTAGTCCTGGCAGCTCAAATTCAAGGCCGCTGCCAATAAAAATTGGCACAGTGCAACAGTTGGAATCCATGGATTATTTTACAAGTCTGGAATCCTAGCGTCTGCCCTGCCATCACACATGGGTGGGAGCAGGATGCACAGCACTGGCTGTGGGATCCCCCCAGCCAGGTTGCAGTGGAGGCATCTGGCACATTTCCAGTTACCTCTGTCAGGATATGGGATGTACAAGTGTATGAATGGGCAATGGCTGCTGGGTAGTGCCACACTTTGTTTCTGCAGAGAATCCTGTGGGTAGATAAGGCTCCTCCTGCCTTGTGTGCTTCAGCTTCTGCTCCAGCAAAGAGCTTTGATTCAGCTCAAAACCAGATGGATCTCCTTGCTGTCACTCCGCACCACACTGAAGTTTGGAAACGTAAAGCCTTCTTCACCAATGTCCATTAATGCTGGAGAGTCTGAATGGCTTAAGTGCAGCTCTATTTCCTGAGGAGAAAAAGGAAACATTTTCAGCTCTTGTGCATGCAGAAATTCCCCATTCATGCAGAACTGCTGCTCCACAAGGGTCTACAAGAACTCTTAGTGAATGACTTTATTTGCCCCTAGTTACCCTGGGCAGACTGAGAGGCACAGGCCTCTGGGTGTGAGTTGGAAGGAAGCCTTTGTCCTTCCAGCAAGGAAACACTGAAGAGTGAGAGCTGATGGCCAGAGCTAAATAGGGCCTTAGGGATCACACCTCTAGCAGCACCACGTTAATCATCTCAACATCCAAGCAGTGCATCCAGCCAGGCCCTCTGAATAAGGTTAAATGTGATTCCAAGCTGGCTGCAGATTTTTATAAACACAATTGCATATCTGGACACACTTAACACAGCTCCAGTCACTTTTCTGGTCATTGGGTTCAATGTTCATATCTTCAGTGCACAACTGGTGCCAGATTATTCTGCTTTGATAAGTTTAGTGTGAGAAAGGGAAGGAGACTTGTTTACAGATAAAGGCATATGAATAAACAAGGTGCTCTTTAGTGCTAACATAGATTCGGATTATAATTTATGAGTAGCTAAATTATGGGGCCATCACAAACATCACCAAGCCGAAGGGCTGTTCAGCATACAGAGCAAAGATTAAGAAGTGCTCTGAAATAATACTGTGCAAGGAGAAGAGAATCTGTTATTTTTCACTGTATGTAAGCACTACATATCTCATGTGGTTCTGGATAGCTTAAGAACTCTTGCAATGCAGAGAAATGCAGCTGGCTTCCTTATTAATAATTTCTATTGGTAAGGACTGAGACAAGCTCCCCCTCCACACCGTTTAACAGCTTACTGCACAGTAATCACACAAACCAAATCCTGCCCTCCTGCTTGATCACAGTAAGTATCTCAAGGAAGCCTCTCACAGAGAACACCTGAAAGGTATCAAGAGATCTGCACTGCACAGCCCATAATTCAAGCAAGGCCAAACTCTTGCATGCAAAACTGTAGCAGAGACACTGGCAAGTGCAAAGTTGTATGTAAAAGCTTCAAAAAAATGAACGGATCTAATTTGGAGTCTCCAGCTTCAGAGGCAAAACCCACCAGCATTCCTGAAGCAAAGAGTCCCATGAGTATTCCCCATTACCATAGTTCCAGATAAGCACAGTGGCACATAAAAGAGCCCAGTTCCAAACAACATTCAAGTTCCTTCACAGGATTTTAGCTGCATTTTCTCTGGAATCTGCTTCTCTAGATGTAAAAAAATGAGGTTTGCCAATCTGGGAGAAGAATGAGTTCCCAAATACCACAGGAACAACTGGAGTGTGCCAGCTCTTCGCATAAAGCAGGCAAACAAACAGGACTTTCCCACGTCTGGAGAGGAAAACGCAGAGTTCTCTGGTGACATTGCATGACTGACTGAAATGGAAGAAGCAAAAATAATATGAGAAAGCAACATTAAAACATACACTGAAGGGACTTCAGGAGTCCCAGTGATCAGCAGGGGAGGACAAAACTTCCTTACACCAGAACCAGACAGTTTCTCCTGAGATGTCCTAGCAGCTCCCACGCTCAAGAGCTTATGGGAAGGAGACAGGCTGAAAAAATCTACAACAAAACTATCACTTCTTCAACTTCTCTGCTACTTAAAAGAACTGGACTTTAAATATAAACCTTGTAAATAACTGATTGCATCAAATGTATTCATCCTTCCTCATCTGTCTCATCCTTCCTCATCTGTCTGCGAGCAGAATTAGCTCACTAGTATTCACTATTTACCAATCCTGAGGTCAGCCTGCTTTTCTCAGCTGTTATGACCTTGTTGAAGAGGAAATATTGGTGGTTTTCTTACTGGTTGCTCTCCAATGCTCTCAGTGATGCAGAGACTGATAGAGAACCTCAAGCTGGGTGTAACCCTGAAAAGCCTGTGCCAGAATATTACCGCTAATGTTTCACAGCTCATGTTTTGAAATTTTTTTGGATGCATAAACAATGCGGTCCTTTAATAGATGAGGCTCTAACACAGAAGTGGTTTGTGTTCACCAGCCCAAATGCACAATAAGGTAATATGGTGTTTTTACCACCTGTAGTAGCTTTACTACAGATGTGCAAAGAGCCACTAGCAATTACCAAAGAGCTACATCAGATGAAAGCCAATCACAACCTTGCTAAAAACCCCAACTGCATTCAAATTGGACACCTCAGCTAATCAAAATCTCTCTGAATCAAAGAAAAGTTTTCAGCAGATACTACAAGTCATAGGAAAAGCTAGGTTTTACTTAGAGCTGATGTAACCTGAATGGTCCTGATACAGGTCTGAAAATGATAAACAGGACAGAAGGGCCAATTGCAGAATGAATTATCACAGCATGTAAAAACACACCTGCAGAGCAGCTAATGGAAACAGGCTGAATTTAGCTGAGAACCAGCTTTTTGGAGAAGTAAAGCTGTTTTTGGGGGGCAGTCAGGTTCAGCAGCAAAGTTCAGCACTGCCAAATTAGCCCGTTTGTTTACAAAGCCCTGCCAGTTACCTAAATAAATCACACAGCACTGATCTTGCTCCCACCTTGTGCACTAGAAAGGAATTAATAGAAAATAACAACCACCAAATCTCCAGTCTGAAACTGGAATTTAAACCTGTCATGCTAAAGTCTGAGACATTTTCATGATTCAGAGCCACGTGAGAAAATTGCCCATTTCCACAAGTTTTTGCAGTATTTTGACAAAGTCCCTTGACCATCTAAAACCACAATGAGTGTTTGTTTCACTTGGCAAACCCCAAACTATCCCACTTTCCTGTCATCATTTGTGTCTTTCAACAAATGCTTCTGATACTCTGATGCACATCCAGACAACGTCTTCAAATTAGATATTTGGTCCCAATTACACTGAGGTCAAAGTCTGAGCTTTATCTACCTGAGCATGAGCTTCTCAGCCACCTCTCAATGACAGCAATAAACTTTTCTCTGACCATAGCAAATCTTTTTTCCTCTACTCTCAATAACTCTGAGTACTCTGACAAAGACCTTGATCTCAGTCTACAAACACAAGCAGCTACTTTTTTCCTTTCCTCTACAGCCTGTCTTTACTGCCAAGAACCAGGCTTGCTACACTTCCAAATCTGTTTGTTCTTCCTCTCAAATTGGACTTTTTTTCACTTGGCAGGACTTTGCTCCTTGCACAGAATGACTTCATTTTGCTCTTTCAACTTTCTTCAGAGTACTCCTCTGTTGGGGTGTCTTTAGAGATAAATACAACAAAGATAGTGAAATGCATAACTACAGAAAAGGAATCTAACACAGTTTTCTGTACAAGGTATTTAAAAAATTAGTTTAGGAAGCTATTAAACACCTTCCAGTGTAACATCGTGTTGGTAAAGAGCACTTACATTTCCCCTACAAGGTTAGTTATTGAGCTGTTTTTTCCAGTTTTACAAACTCTGTATCTACAGTCCAGAAAAACTCCATTCCATTACAGACAAAGGTACATAGATTATAGGACCAGTTCCGCAATGTGCTCCTGGGGAAGGGCAGGGGGTTCCTCTGGCTCACAATTTAATGTATTATCTTACAAGGGATGCACTGATATCACACCAAAACCCCTGATGTGGGTATTCTCGAGCATATGAACATTCCAACAAACCAGAGTTCTACCCTGGAGGCAGGAGTGACTGGAGGAGCCGTTTTTGCTCCATAGGAGGGGACAGTGACACAGCAGTGGTGCCAAAGGAAGGATCAGCTGGCATCAGAAATATTGGACTGCAGGTGGCCCAACAAGAGTTTGCCGTTGAATATCAGATGCTGCCACCTGCACTTGCAGGTCTCAAATACTGGTCACAGAGACAAAAATTCCCTAGGCCAGAGACACCCATGAACATGAGGGACTCAGCAGTATCAAACCCCCAGGAGTCACAGACAGACTGTGGTACATTTAAATCAGAAAGGGCATCCACAAACACTGGATCGTGTTTACTTTAAACAATGGATTTACAGATTTAGTTCAAGTGGGAGCTGTCATCAAATCCTGACAACATCCTGTGCAACTACTTAGAGTACATAGGCACTTACCTATGCCTCCACAAGCCCACAGCACAACGGGACTTCAAATCAGAAACCAGAATTTAAGTCCATATTTGCTGAAACAGTAGACAGGTATTTTTTGTAAATATAATTGGGATTTAAATATTTTGTTTTCATTTCTCTTCAGATATCAGAACATGGAGCATTAAAGCTCTGCTATTTAGCAAGCAAGCCTGCAGTTACAGGTTTGAGCTTGGTAGTGAATTTCTGGGATGATTTTCTATTTTTTCAGTATTGTGTCCAGTACAAAAAGCATATGTATTTGTAGTGTTTATAAGACTGTCAGCTGAAATAAGGCTATAATAATTACCTTAATGAAATTAATTAATTAATCAAATGAGAGTTAATGTTCTCACACAGAGGTAGAAAAGGCTCCCTACAGATACCTGAACAAAGCAATGCCTACATGCTATGCATTCTTATTTTTTATTAGTTATTATACAGTTTCACCTGGAGGATTATATCCTGTGTCCCCATGTTCCAAGTAAACTGTAGATCCCCTTTGAGAGAGACTGACATGAAAAATAAACTTTCCCAGTGCCTGAATGGCCACAGGTTAGATAGCCCTCTTCTATTGATAGATATTCTCAGAAGACTTAGATTTTAGATTAAATCTGTTGTATTTTAACAACAACAAAAAATTCTAATATTTTTAGAATTATAATTTCTGTGTCTGTAGCAGCACTGATTTGTCAGTCATTCCATCAGTTTTCTACTCCTGTTTACATAGACAGATTTTGTAAGTAAAGATAATCTTTATTTGCATTTACATATTATGCAGTGGTTGTTTATTTTACAGCTGCATTAAATACATTTACTTTAATAAGATGAGCAACATTACTTGTAAATCAGAACATCTGGAAATGCCTACAATCTGTGAGGCAGTCTTGTGCAAGAGTAATCTCTCCAAATAAATGTTGTTTGCAATGCTCTTTAATATTATGCCAGATAAAGTGATTATAAAAATGTAAAAAGACTAAAAGGGTGGGAGTAATATCATATCCCTGAAATCATCACCAAGTGTCCATATTTTCTGAAGTTCACTTATGAATCACAAGCTACTGTCCTGGCAGAACCCAAAAGTCACAGAACGGGAACATACGTGGTGTTCACAGGGGGCAAAAAAGAAAAGAGAAAATTCAGGCAAAGCCTACAGATTGTCATGTTCTGTGGACAACTTAATTTTTCAAGGGAATTTTCATAGATTAACTGAGCCAGTTAAGAGTGACACTTTTGAATTAAACTGCTTTCATTAACAAATGCAAGGTTGGAATGGACTTCAAAAGAATATCAATATAATCTTATTTATCATTAGTCCAATACAGTGTTTTCTTTCATTAGGACATCAGTTATATGGAGGAACTAATGGCAAATATCTATACTTTCACACTCTTCACTATTTAAGGATGTGATTATGCTACAAACTAGGCAAGCTGCTTTTAAATTATTTTGTATTAATCTAGTGTTTCAGAGAGATCATCTTTGTCATTGAGATATGTTTAAATTTTAGCTTTGGTTTCAAAACTGGGTTAAAAGGCATACTAGTACTATGATCAAAATGCTCTAACAGCAACTACAATTACCTACTTAAACATTGCTTCTGAAACTAAAAATACATAAAACAATAAACCACTGGTTAGGAAACTCTGTTGAGCAGCAGGAATGAATATTTTTCACAATTTTATACACAGAAAGCTGCAGATGGTACACATCTTATATTTTAAAACTACTGGGGTGTTTTTTCTGACTCTTATTCTTGTAAAAAATTGCTTAAATTTAACAGTTAGCACGAAAAACCAATAATTGAATGACAGACATGGAAGGGCAAATTTCAGAGGGGTGACTGAGGCATTCTCCCCTCTCACTCCAAGCCAATAAGAAAGCAGAAATTACCCCAGCCGAAGAGAGACGGAAGGAAAATACCAGGGCCATTGGCAGTTGCTCTGCAGCACCAGGAAGCTGGGCAATGAATGGGCTTGCCTCTCCATTAATTATGAAAGGGTAAGGTTTTACTGTCTGCCCAAAGAAGACTCCAACAGATGGCTGTGATAGACGACTTAGTAAATGGAAATGCATCAGATCCGTTTACAGTGAAGTAATGTCTCCAAAATAACTGTCCCTGCTCCACTGTCTTACAGCAAGTGCCTTCCAAAATCACCTCAGGTTCCTGCTACAACATCAGCTTCACTGCGCTCTTACAGCAATGCAGACTGAGGGCAGCCATGGAGGGACACTGGGAAGGAATTCTTGCCACCAAGATCCTTCTCCCACCTCGTTCAAAAATGCATCCAACTCCATCTTAAAACTCATTTGGTCAGCAGGCTGTTCCCAAGACTCAGTGATATAATGCTTAAGAACCTTGTTTCCTGCAATCTTTCTTACAAAGTGCTCAGAATGATTGGACTTTGGCTGCTGTTGCTGAAGGTTTTAACTGAAGGTTTAAACTAAAGGTTCAAATAATTCTCTTCCTCTTGGTCCCCAAGATCATTTTTGCCTGGAGGTATTTACACACAAAAATCAAAGCCCTTTTTTGCTAGAATTTACAAACTAAACTCCTCTGTGCTTTCCTCTTGCATCTTTCCATTACTTTATTTATTATTGCAGACTCTTCTCATTTGTCTTACTTTCAGTACTGAGTACCAGTGCTCAGGCAGCCAAAGCTGCTCACAGTATTCCGCATCAGTCTAAAAGTATTAACCAAGTCCCATGGTCCGCTTTCACTGAATCCAGCTGAATTTCTGATCTGTGCTGGTCTAAATGTCACCAGAAGAGTTTACACAGCATGTCACAATAATGGGGCAGTTTTATCTGGCCACACAGTGAAGCTCACTGAGTAACCCGAGCCCTCAGGAGCAGAGCACCAGGGCGTTGCCATGAGGTAACACAGAGTCATCAGCCCCAGCCAGAGCCCTGGAACAGAATGTTATGAATATAACATCAACCCAAAAATGGTGCCAAACCTCTGCAATCCTTGCAAATTCCACAGCCATCTCCCCCAGTCCCCAGGATTTCCAAAGACAAAAACACTTAAGCCTATCTGCTGGCAGGGAGGGCCATTCCTGGCCCCTCCATGAGTGATTATTCCAGGCAGTGCCTGCTGCCCACGGCCTGGTAGCTGCCCACTGACGCCAAATCCTCCTTCTGCTCTAACGTCCTGTGTCTGCAGCCCAGCCCATTCCTATCAACGCCCCGCTGGCCAAACAAACCAGCACATCATTTTCACCAACACTGAGGGACTCATTGAGCGTCCAGAGCCTCTCAGTCTCTGCTTATGCCTTCCATCATCTCCTTGACCTTCACTGCCTAGGTTCAAATTGCTTCCTACTAAATTCTCATTAATGCTTTATTTAAAATTCACCTGAACTGGCCCCATTTCTCAATGCAGCTGGTTAAAACACAAGGCCACCCCCAGCACTGGGCACCCTCTAGTCACCTGTGTCTCTGTGAACTTGAGGTGAAATGAAAGGGCTCCTCCCATATGGACACCACCTACAAACCAGGATAGTCTGATAACAATGCCAGTCTGTCCTTCATCTTTTCCATGTCAGAAATACTGCAAAGAAACACTACAACCATCTCAGGAAACCCTCAAGACAATGTTCAGGATTTGTATATAGTCTGAAACCACTGTGAAGTTCCTGGGGATTTAAAAGTATCCTAAGGCTTAAAATTTATTAGTCACAGATGGGAAAAAAATGCTTGGATATTTTGTGGCTTTTCACTTAGAAGTAATAGGCTGGAACACATTCCAATAACATCTATTACTTTATGTATATATTTTATTGACGTAAATAACTAATTTAGGAAATTTTCCTAGTTAAATGATCCTTTCTTAGGATCATTTAAGTAACTACTTGTTGCAAGGTCCTAAAGGAAATATTTATCATCACATTTATAAACTGCGTTTTCCTGTTTGATCTTCACTCTGGGCAAAATAGGCACAATTAATATTCAAGCTTCATCAGAGCTTGATATAAGCTTGGAAAAATATACTTTGTTATCTGTGTTCTATTTCAGAAGTAAACATCTTTAACCTAGCCTATACTCATAGCTCTAGTGTTTGTATATAAAAATCACTGTAATGATTTTTACAAAAGTAAGCATCCAATGGATTTGGAATTTAAATACTTATGTCTGATATCTGAAGTTCTTTGCTTATAAAACTAATTTTACTCAAGCCAGAGTCACAAATTTATCTTTCTCTAGGCTTAATGAAGCAAAAAAAAAATCATAGAAACAAATGAAAGTATGTAGCACTTTAACCCAACTAAAAAGGTCAAGCATGACCAAAACACAAGGAGAAACACCTTATCTCTACTTATAATTTAGATCTTTCTAGTTTAAACTCATCTCATACTTTCACACGAGAACAGGTTTATTAAGATACAGTGTCTTCACAGGAACTCTTTATCGGCAAATAAAAGTTGCATCTTTTTGGGCACTCTGAAATTAATTTCCTGGAATTTGACAGACAGCCTGCAATCCCACTGCTTTAGTTTCTCCATTCTTAAACCTTTTCTAGCAATTCTTCCTCTAGTAAATGTCGACATTATGAATTCTAAGGATCATTTTGAAAATATGGTGTTCATGTCACAGTTGCATCAAATGAATATAAAAGTTAAGCTAACCACTTCGAAGGATTTGCTGCTCTCCTGAACACACTGGTGAGTTTGGAACATATCCTTAGTTGAAATGTATGCTATATTCTTAGATACTCTTGAAGAATTAAGGAAAAATGATTAATTAAAACATGCAAAAGATCAGAATTTTCACTGAGCTTGGTATGAAAGGCTGGGCAGGGCACTTCCCTTTCCACCTTCTTTTCTCATCAGTGTATTCAGGACACTCAAGAATCCATGATCAGGTACCAGGAGAGGACTATTGTAGGATCTTTCTTTGGGCTGTTCTTCTTCATGTGGCACTCATATTCATCTGAGAGTTCATTTTCACTGCTATTTCACGTCACTGTGTAGTCACTAAGCTCCTGGGAGATTGGCTTTGGCATGCTGTTACATTGAGCTTTCCCATAAATTATATCTGTTCATCCTGCTCATTTCTCACTTGAAACAGCAGTAAGAATTGGGCTGAATCATTTACTGAAGCATGGACAGAGCAGGGGCTCTGATATTCATTGTCAGTATTTTGGCACATGCATCTCCACCCCACGCTCAAGATTTTCATTCCTCAGCAGAAAAGGAAGCAATTAGCAATTATTTTATTCACAGGATTTCTGGAAGGCCATGCTTTAAAGCATGCATATTATTATAAGTATGCAACTTCTTTTCTTTCCAGTCTGATTGAGCCTTTATGACACTTGTTTCTCAGGCACAGCACCCATAAACACAGGATAAATGATGTTTTCTTGTAAGAATATGATTATATCATCCCATATTCTTTACCAGCATGCCTAGGATTTTCTCTTATTTTCTGAAAACTAACTTTAAGCAAAGGATGTTGCCAATTCCCTGAGCTCAATCTTTCAGGAATAGAATTATCTTAATGGTGGTGCATTATTTAAAATTTTCATCTTTAACTGCTTTAGTCACAAAAACATGTGACTCATTCTGAAGTGAATAAAATAAGGCTACCTGTAAAAAGTCCCATCTTCCAGATACAGTACATCTCTGATGTACTGAAATAAGATTGTTAGGTGCAGAGGGAAAGGACTTGTTTGGTCTGAAAAGCACCTTCCTTTTCCTTTGGAAGAAGAGAAGCTCATAAGGACAACCTACAACTCCCTTAAACACCTTCTCCTAACATGTCCCTTACAAATGCACCTCCCTCCTCACGTCAGAATCTAACATCCAGAGCCTGTTCTAATCTTTTGGGATAAGAAAGAAAGAAAGAAAAAGAAAGAAAGAAAGAAAGAAAGAAAGAGAGAGAGAGAGAGAGAGAGAGAAAGAGAGAAAGGAAGTGGCGGAAGGAAGGAAGTGGCGGAAGGAAGGAAGTGGCAGAAGGAAGGAAGGAAGTGGCGGAAGGAAGGAAGGAAGGAAGTGGTGGAAGGAAGTGGCGGAAGTGGCGGAAGTGGCAGAAGTGGCGGAAGGAAGGAAGGAAGGAAGGAAGGAAGGAAGGAAGGAAGGAAGGAAGGAAGGAGAAAAAAAGAAAAAAAAAAAGAAAAAAAGACAAAAAGAAGAGATTCCTTCCCACTGACTATGCTAGAAAGGGAATCTTCACAGTCCAGCCAAGAGAAATAGTCGTTCTTCAAACCAGGCTTTTATTGCAGGCAGGTATTATCTATAAACCTCTCAGCCCATTAGAGAATGATGCAAACTGCTCAATTCTCTGCTGGAGAGATTTTCTTTTCCTTGGAGTCCACATTACAGCTCAGAGTCCCTCAAAAAATTGACCGAAAGAGCTATCAGCTCAGAGAACACTGTGACAGAAACAGAGCAGACCATGTTTGATGACACCGACTCATTCTCGTGTGTCAGTTACAGAAAATACAAGAAACTGTTGCCAGACTTTGGTGTTCCTTCTCCCTTGACACTGAAGCCAACCAAGGTGCAAAAGCCTGTAAGATGCACCTGCCCTCCCATACTGTGCCTTGGGAAAGAGAAAGGTGTATTTTCCTGTTGCTGACTGGTGAACAAACATGTCCCAGAGCCCGGCAGTTGATAGCCCGCATTCTTCCACTAGACATGCATCATGTTCATATATTCTATATGGGGGTGAGTGAGCTGGGATGGAGGGATACTTCTGTTTTCTCTTTTCTGGGAACATTACAAGGATTTTCTCACTGGCTGTTATTAAGGCTATGATTTGAGATGGATTTAGTCTAAGCCCCAGTAGGATAAGTAATACCAATAACAGCTATCAATAAAATGTGTTTCTGACACTGTAATTTCCTAAATGTTAAACCAGACTATGCAGTAAAAAAATACTATTACATATTTAAATACCACATATTTATAGCGAAAGATTGACATCAATACAAATTATAGGTCTGTAAAGTACACCAGAAAACTAATCTTGGGACTTCAAGATTCCTAGTTAAAAACAAGACAACACAACAGCTGAAAACCTAATACCACAGAGGACTCAAAATATCTAAGTAAGTCTAACTTATAGCCTCTAACCCTGATCTTAATTACCAGATTAGATTTCTCCTAACTCTAATCCTATCTCTGCAATTCCCATAAAATGTATATATTGATGTACTGAAATGTAAAATCCAATCTTCCTTATAGGCAGAAATTAGTCCCTCTATAAAAGTAAAATACATGGCTGTGGGTCGTGTCTGTTGACACTTTTTGGGCTGTAGAGGCCTAAATATTGACACACCCTTAGGCTAACCTCAACAATAAGGCAAATCCCTAAGTAACATGTGAAGCAACTGAAACACACAAATCTCTGAAAATTTAGACTGAAACTGAAATACATAAATTGAACTTTAATGAAATACACTGAAATGCTATTGCTAAGCATATACTGAATGTTAGCCATAAATCTTAATATAATGAAAACCCCAAACTGAGTTTTACTGTGGAGATCAATTTCTGTGATAAGGCAGAAGGTAAGACCTTTGTCAGCCCTCAGTCCCCCTTTTAACCTCTTAGTGCCAAAACTCAAACTCCAGAAGCCCTGACTGTGAGCCCAAATAAATGCTTAGTAATACCAGTGTATTGATCAATCCCTACAGTAAATGAGAGCAGCAGGGCTGTGCCAGGCACCTCCCTAAAACTGAACACCACAGAGCTGAATCACTGACTTATAATCTAACTTTAATTCAAACCATAAAATTAATTTGAAGTCTAGAAGGGGGATGAATCATTTAAGCAGAAAAGTTGTCAGCCCTCTTTTAACCCCTTGGGCTTTTAAAATCCACAGAGGCTCATCTTTCCAAAGCTTGACCTTGACCCCAACCTCCAGAAGAGTCACCCCTCAGAAAGGATATGGGGACTAGTTCAGATCCCCAACCCTAATAGCTATGAGTGCTGGCAGTCCATTCAGTCCAGGGAAGAACAATTTAAGAGAGGTAAGGAATGCCCTGCCAAAAGGGAGCTCCTACCTCCCATGCTGGTGCTCTTGAGAATCAGGTAATTACACGAACTTTCAGTTATTTCTAAAACCTAATACTAAGTTCTAATCCTTTACTTAATTATAGGCAAACAGAAGCCAGTGCCTAGAAATTTCCTGATATATCAGAAAGATATTTGGATAAAAACTAGCTACAACTATTATTTTCCCTTGTTAGATCAGGTCAAGAATTTTGCATCTGCTGCAGGTCATTCATGCTTCAGATCAGCACTGCACAACCTCTCATAGCCTTGCTGAATAATTTACATATTTGCCATCATTTCATTTGTAGACAGAAAATTCCTGTTATATTTGAAGTACAAACTCAGAGCTGCAGAGCCTCAGTGCCCTGCTTGGAGCTGCTGCAATCATGCTGTGCTTGTGCAACTCCTGCAGGAGGTCTGAGAAGAAAACAGATTTTTTAGAGGCAGAGTTCATGTTAAAAGCATTTAAAAGAGAATACAACAATTTCAAAGGTCATTGAAACTGAAGGGGAAATGAACATTTTCTCATGTTTTAAATTCCTTTACCTCTGCCAAAGAAAGGGGGATTTATCATGCTGAGACATTTCCCTCTGCCAAACACCCAGGCAACCTTTTTTCACTGTAGGTGTCTTTTAAACAATAGAATCTGAATAGACAGAATTACTGAACATTTCAGAGGAATAATTCAGATTCTTCTGAAACAATGTTTGCAGCAGGAAATAAAGCAGGTTTCACAAGCCTCTGGCAGCTTTGACTAAAGCTTTCTCCACTACCATTAATATACAGTATTCAATACTGCCAGGAGAGCTTTTTGTATAGGAACTTGTTATTTGACCTTTGAGAGCTTCCTGTTGAATGAACATCAGAAGTTCAGTTCTCACTCTGAAGTCAAGCAACAGCAGAAACATTCTGAAAAAACAAAAATGAAACAAAACCATACAAACAAACCCCTCTTCTCAGAGCAGTATACATTGAAATGTACTCATCAGTCTTCTGTACAATTATGCTGATCCAGGAAGATTTTCCCCCTTGCATACACACATTCAAACAGATACTTTTTGCTTGAGTACATAAGAAGTGAAAGCTTGAAAATGTGTTAAAAGAATTATTTATATTACCCTGAGTATGATGTGTAAGATGATTCTTCATGTTACAAGCAAATTACTTCATACCATGTCTCAAAAATCCTGTCTGACACCTTCTCACTGCTCTTTTGCCAAATTGAGGGTGTTACTTGTCAGCCATATGAAAAGTGGTGACTGTTTCTGAGAACCTCAATAAACTGTCCTGAAGGGGTAATGACATAACTTATCTGAAAGAATTGTCTCTGTCTTTCATTCCCAAGATTTCCAGGGGCCAGTGGTAATTCAGCTCCTACTGTTGAACTGAGAATTCTGGTTTAACTGATAACATTTCTTACATTACAGAAAGACATATATAACTTCTTTCTCTCCTACATTTTCCTAATGTTAATTTTCTTCATTCTTCTTATCCTGGGCCATTGCTCACATTAATCAAATGTTGCTTGACTTTTTTCCTTCCTGTAATTAAATCTTTTTTTTTCTTGCGGCCACGATTCAGTAGAATAAGTCCATACAGTATATGAATAAAAAAGAACAAACAATAAGAAATATATTTCATTTTGTGAGACATTTTTTATGAAACAGTACTCACTTTTATCAGCTGTCTCTATGCAAACCTATAACCTTTTCACTAGGCCCAGGTTCAGAGAGGAAGAATTCCTGTAGGGGTAAAGAAAGAGAAGTTGAACATTTCTTATTTAATGAAGTCCTGTTCTACCAGATGTTCCCCAAAAGATTTTTCCCAGTAATATTCTGCCACTAAAAGTGTGCCCTGTTGTATGAATCAGAGCACAAATTCCACATGAAATGAGATTCCAGCCTAGATCAGATAAATCCATGCTCTAGCTTTGGGATAAAAACGTTTAAAATTATTTTAGAGAAATGTGAGGACCCACTGAGAAACATTTTGACAGCTATAAAGTGATGTTCTTACAGCCAAGACTCCAGAGAAGTCCATTACATCCACAGATGTAACCAGCCAGCAAATTTGCTTCTCCTCCTCCTGCTCTTCAATATATTCAGTAATGTCTGCAGCTATACTGATTTTAAAGGCTCTTCTGGAATAAAAAGATTTCTGCTACTGGTATTGGTAGTACTATAAAAATTACACAAATCTGCAGATTATATCCATCTTCCACCTATCATTATGGGCTCGACTGAGATCTCTGTGAGGACAAATATAATTTCTATGTCATATTTTCCTCTTTACTTCTTACTTTTAAAAAATTTTCTCACCTTTTTCAGAATTGGAAATACAATAAATCGATATTTACATCAGCTGGATGATGTGTGTGAGCATTTTAAGCCGTGTACAGCAGAATTCATTGCGGTACTACTGCTACTTGTAAACCATAGAAAAACAAGGGTGTTTTCCTTTGTCTTAAAAGCTAGAGGTCCTCTTTCAAATTAGCTCTTTTTTTTCTTTTCTTTTTCTTTACAATCAGATAAAATTCCAGTGAAAGATAGCCAAATGTGCATGGAAGAAAGTGACAGACTGTAGTAGGCAAGGCAAGGAGCTACCTTGATCAATTATCAATTGTTCCAGAATTGTAAATCCATGTCCTTCCCACATGAAGGCTTCAACCTCCTCTACATCATTCTTCTTCCTTGCCCCCCCAACACCACAACCCTGAAAGTCTATCAGTCCTTCCTTCAAGACCAGAAGTGTTCCATGACTCTTCATAATTTTTCTTAATAATGTTAGTGAGCCCTCCAGAACTTCCATTTAACTTGTAATTACATTCCTTCTGTGATTCCTTTTATGTAAAAAGTGAAATAAGGGTCACTAATCAGTCAATATTTAACAGGCCTACACTACTCCAAAGACCTTTTCCCTTTCCACTTTCTCAGCTCAGTTTGTCTGTATCACTTCTGCTGGGATCCCCAGCAGCTTTCCTGATTCCTCACTAGGACTCAGAGCACCAAGGTAATTTAGTGTTCATCTGAAAATCACAGGATATTTTGAGAATTGTGATGGGTTTACAAAGTGATGGGACTGAAAAAGCAGTAAGGCTTCTGTCAGATCATTCCCAGCAGCTGTTGTCTGGTATTTCACTGACTTCTATTCTCCATGTGATCCCAGTGGATATGATCACATCCCCAAACCACTATCATAAATGTGACTGACTGATGAGCTTGTGGAAAAGCCAAGGCCTGAAAAGGCACTGCTGGGTCATGAGCATCAGCGTAAGGAATCTGTTCATCCAGAAATAAAAAAATATCAGCAATAGTGCTGTAACTGGGATCATCTCAGTGCATTGGCAAAGCAGGGCTTGTAAGGAAAGGTTTCTTTTTAAAAAAAAAAACAACAACCCTCTTTGTTTAAAAAAAATGCAATCTACTAGTGTAGTTGGAAGCACAGATAAGATTTTGGATACACATGCCAAGATTTGATAAACGGTTTACGTTGCCTGAAAGTCTTGCCAAATTAAATGACTTGTCAGTTGATATCTAAGAAAAGCAATGAAACTCGAATAAAAAATAGGGTTCTCTCTTTTTGATTGGAGTGACTAACCACAAGATTAGGTCCCATGTGTTGTTTTAAGACAAATTAAATTGCTGGTGAAGCCATGTATCCTTATTTACTCATCAGGAATGTAATGAGTCTTGTTTCCCTAAAGGCAGCTGAAATAAAAAGAAGGAAATGAAACATTTTGTACTTTCCCTATGTTATATCTGTGTTTGGGATGGAGTTCTCTCTCCCCTACCCATGCAGCTTCCTGCTCCTCATTGGGCCCCTCTCCCTGACACTCCAACCTGGGCACAGCATCAGGAGAGCACACTCTGCTCAATACATGTGCCCTGAGCACTTTTCTTGCCACATCCCAGAATCCATAACAATAATTTAAAGCAGAATTTCAAAATCCATGTCTAAAAACAAAGGGAAGAAAAACCATCAAAGGCTGATCAGGATCAGCCCCCACCTGAGTGTTTTCTGACCACCCACCTCAATGCCACAGTGACATTACAACTTAAAGGTGTCTTAAGTGCTCTTCACAGCCTATTCATTCTGTGATTTGATTATGAAATTACTTTCACTCAAACTTTGCAACACCATGTGACCTCTAACAACCCGAAACTTTAATTCAGAAGAGAAATGAAACAATACAATCCCACCAAAAAGAACATCCATAACACAATGTAGCAGCCAGTCATGAGTACCTGTATTTCAAGTGTTTATGTACCTAATTGTAAGACTCAGTTGAACCCTGGCATGTTTACAGAAAAATGATAATAATTTTGATCTTCCTTTCTTTTTATTGAGTCATATATATGTATACACATATATATACACACACATATATACATATATTCACTTCAGGTAGCCAGCCAGAATTAACTGTGACTCACAGCTGCACCAGCTGTGAATTGATGGAAAGGACAACAAATCTCCATATCATGCATCTCAAAGTAAGGATACACTCAATAATGTAGTTTCTAATGTTTTACTTGGTCAAATTATAAATTAATTAACTTATAAGGATTTCAGTGCTTTTCTAGGAAACCTCTCATCATGTTGATCCTATTTGGCTACTCTATCAAGTACTTCTTCCCCAGGCTTTAAATAATCATAGACAGGCACAATTCTACCCAAGCCAGGATTTCTTTATCAAGCTTACAGTCCACTTAAGATGGCTCTGAAACTCTTATAATAAAAGACATGTAATATGCCTTCTTAGCATGACCTTGAATAAACTCCATAGAAACTCAATCTCCCCTTTTCCACAAAGTAGAGTAATAGTTTCTCCATTTAATGGGAGTAAATTGTTATTCCATCTGCACTCAATGCAGAAAGACTGAATGAAAATATCTCTCTTGTGAAAATAAAGAAATTAGAAATTCTAGCACCAAAATACTAAAGTTCTACAGTCAATGAACCAAGTGAGGGAGATATTCAAACACATGTTTAAACCTACTCCTATTCTGCATTATTTTCCATAAGAGACTCATTCTCATTTGAAGTTCTTTCCTCAATTGGTACTATAGCATAATTACTATTTTGGGCAACAGAACTACCTTGGACTCAAGTAGTATCATAAAAGAGAAGTATTAAAGTTCCCTGGCCTTTAGATAATTTCTGAATAAAAAATCCCTTCCAAACCCCAAGAGTCATGACTATTAAAAGTTTTAATTGAAACCTCCTTTAGCTCCGAGAGTTACAAATAACCTTTTCCAGTATCCAGAATCTGGAACCAATGAACACAAAGACCATTAAAACAATTAAGGGTTCTTTCATTCATTTTTGATGTCTTACAGATCATATGTTCAATAACTTTGAGACTTGACTCAATTCTTTGATTTCTAGCCAATGCCTTGGCAGCATTTCCATTCAGTTCAGGGAGAGGTACAAAATACTCAGTGCAAATGTCGAATTACTTATGTCTGTATGAATTAGCTCTCACAACTTTCTGGAGAAGATACACAATCAGTAGCAGATAAAACTGCATAATTTCAGGCTACTGTCACCTAAGCTCCATTTGATAGGAAAGAAAATACACTCAGCATTTGCCTATGATGATTTTTTATTGCTCTGCAATACTCTCTAATGCCTTCCAGCTGCATTGAGGACAATTTGTTCATTTCTCTCAGTAATCAAAATGTGTTTTGACTAGTAAGTCTCTATTTAGTTTTTCTGTAATCGTTTTTCTTAATGGGACTATTTTCCAGATGTTGCGTTAGTCTAGTCATCAGGGCCCTCTTCCAAGCACTGTGGAAAGTTTGCTGTCATGAGCTGTCATTGGTGGTGTGTTTTACAAGCTGCCTAATTACCTGACCCCAGCACAGTTCCAAAGCAATATATAAGGATTCTGAAACAGCCCTGGGAGAAGACACACTCTCTGCTAGGTAAGTGCTACACCTGTCTCTACCCAGAGCTCTTCTTCTAAAGAAAATCAAGGAACTGGGTCAGAAAAACCAAAGCTTTCCTTTTGAAAGGAGATTTACTTTTAGCCTATGATTCTATTTGACATATTTCAATGTTAGATTATGGTTTATAAAATTATGTCGCTGAATAACAAATGTTCAGTTAGTATTTGGTTTTATTATAGATTTTTATTTATCAGTATTATAACTTTAAACATTATTGTGCTGAAGTGTACCCATATTAGAAGATGGCTGTGACAGTAGTCTTCATGTAAGAGAATTCTGCAAAAACTTATTTCTATTATTTGTTAATAATGAATTTCTATAGTCTTACTACAGAATTTAACAGCTAATTGACTAATAATCAAGAGGGAAATTAGGGAGTAATTCTAAAGTAGCAATTTGTCCTTGAACAGTTTTATTATTTATTTTATGTTTTTATCAAACTAGTCATATATAAAGATATACATAGCATTTTTAAAATTATTAATTAAGTGAATTGCATATAGTGATGTGAGATTGCTTCCTTTTAGGAATGATGTCGTACCTGAAAGTTATGATCATATGGAACATACTTTGCTTATCCCTGGTGGTCCTTTCATTGTCCTTGATTCCAGAAGTGTCATCTCAAGGTACTGTAACACACAAAGCTGAAGGGAGGGTGTCTAGGAGCCTGTGTCTGACACACAGTAAGAATGTTTCAAATGCATCTTCATAAAAATACTAAGTTCTAGAACTTTATTCAGACAGGAAATATTATTCAGTTTTACCATCACTGAATATTTTCATTAATAAATTTTAGTGTAACACGGTCCTCTTTCTTTGAGGAATAACATAAAAATATAAATGTAATGCAAGAAGTGTATGAACCTATTACTTTTTCGGTTGACAGTCTACAGAGCCTCTTGCTCCCATACTGACATATTTAGCCCTAGTGATTTGCAGTTTGATTTAGGAAGAATCTAACAGGACAATATCTACAAAGTTTGGCTAGAAATATTTCAATAAGCTCAGGGAATGGAATGTCTCTACCTTGCTAAGTGCTTTCCTATTAAATGCACCATTATTACACCCCTGAGGCAAATTTGGGGAAATATTTGTCTAATGATACATGCTTGTATTTAGTCTCCAAGCTCTATAATTGATTCTGAACTAAAGTAAGTGTTATGGTGAAGCAGAACATGCCACCTGGAAAATCCTGTGCTGTTGCAGTTCCCTGGTAGCTCTCAAATTTTCAGGGACATAACATTGGGTATTACTTGCTGGAAGAAAATCATTTATTAGTACTTGATAGAAGGCAGTGCAATGTCATGTATCTGAGCAGCTGCTCAGGGCACACCCCATGCCAGATGCAGCCTTACACTGACCCCTTGATAACTGATGCCTTCCCACCAGTTTCAGCAAAAATCAAGACTTTTGCCAACAGCAACCAGGACCATTCAAGCATTTTCCTTACAAGTAACTCTGTAATTTACAAGTCATAAACTTCAAAGACACAAATGAATGAAGAGGTATAACTATTAGACTACTGTATATTAATTATATAACTATTGGACTTATTTTCTTTCTATAAAGGAAGTAGAGTTCAATATATTGAGCATACATCCATAGAGGAAGAGTCCATCTTGTGTTTTCAACTGCTGTATTAATAACTCTGTAATTCAAGTCCATTAATATCTCCAGTTAACCCTTAGTTCTACTTTTCTATTTGTAGCAAAGTGGTAATAAGCATTACAAGGACTTGCTGAGAATCACAGTATATGTAATTGAAGTAATATTTGTTATTCCATGCTCTTCCTTCAGAGACACAGACGTGGAGTGTGCACTGATAGAAATTGTCTTTGGTGTTTTGTCGTGTTACATGTTATTTCCATGTTGTTCCTCGGTGTCTCAGCTGATTATCTGTTTGAGCTTGTTGATTGTTCAGCTTCTTTGTTTGTATTTAGGGATGCTTCACTTGTGGTGCTGCATGTTTCATTTCCAGAAGAATCTGTTAGCCGTGTTAGCAGAGATTTCACAAAGGAAGGGGCAGGTTGCAGGGTGAATATCTGATCTGGCAGCAGAAGGTAGCAATGTACTGCTGAGCTGGAATGCTCACAGATTAAAGCAAGAAACATCCTGATGTCTTGCTTTACCACCTGTTATCTGCACTTATTGTTTCTTATTATCAAGCACTTCCCAGCAGTCTGGCAGTAAAGTCATCATGGGATGAACTTTTCTGTTAGTCTGCTAGTAAGTAATGTTCTAACTAATAAATTGTACTTTATAGGAGTTGCAGGGCTTGATCCCAACTATTCTTAACCTTAGAGCTGATACCAAATTCTTCCCTGGCATCAGGGAAAAATACAGTGTAGGGAGTAGGCAGATTTTGAAATTTCCAATAAAAATGGCTTCAGGGACCTGTATTTATTATGACAGTGCTCTCCAGTATGCAAGTTAACCCTGGTTAGGGTTATTAGGAATAGCAACAGCAGTACCAACACTAAAAATCAAACACATAGGGGGTCTGTCAGGTGTGGGTGTGCAGATGCACACCTATAACCATACAGAGGGTGAATCAAATTGGAGAATAAGTCAGCAAAGCTGATGTATTCCTAAGGGGCTAGTTTGGATGCCTGTGGTCATACTACAGAACCAGTCCTCAAGGATTCCTTAGTTTTTAGTAGAAATGGGATAAATTAGCTCAGTGGAAGACCCATATAGCCTGAACACATGCTGTTGCTGGTCCTCAGGCTGGCTCGGAGCAAACCTCTGATCCCGACACCTTCAGGAAGGAAAAAAAAAAAAAAAAGAAACTTTACTCCTATTCCATTCAGCATTTCCTTAAGGACCATTGTGGTTTGGCAGCACTTACACCAGTGTTGTGTGATTTTAGATGTACCGAGCTGTACAGGGAGATGTGGGGCAGGGTATTCTAGAGAGCATGACTGCCAGTGTGATTTTAACTGTCACCACTACATGGAGTGCTGCCCTGACTTCAGGAAAGTCTGCACAGTGGGTAAGTTCCCAAACATGGCCAGTTCCTCTCCTCAAAATTCCCCTCCCATCTCCCTACCACACCAGTGTCTCCTCTGAATGCTTAAATATCTGTTGGTTTGCTTTGTCTTGTTCCCTCTCATACATGTATTGCTGTCCCCATCAAAAACTCAGGATAACCTCTTGCAATCCAAAGAATCCACAGGTTATTCCAAGCAAAGAATTCTGCTTTTTATGAAAGCAGAACTAGGCAAGATGGGCAAAGATAGTTCCATGTTTGTTTTCTGTTCCTTAGTGCATTTGTACTGTATGTGTCTGTCTCTTAAACAAAGAAAAAAAGTGGGAAAAGCCAATTCAGGGCTTTGCAGAAAGAAATTCTGATATATTCCAACTCAAATTGAAAAAGTGTGGGTGCTGTGGAGTCTAATCCAAAGTCAGGATGTCCTTGTATGGACAGAAATTGACTGTGGATCAGAACCATGTCCAGAGTCTGCTGGAAAAGATGGTTGGATGAGATTTACTTTAGGATTTATTTATAGGCAAAACTGTTCCATGTAAATAAACACATGTTTTCCAAACTGCTTTACTGAGCATTAAAAACATTTTCTTAGGAATCACCAATGTCAGAAATGTCAGCGATTTGGATAACAGTAATTTGTTACACTACACTGTGGTTCCAGTAGGATTCCAGAAGCAACAAACACTTCTCAGATCCAGCAACACCAGAGTGTTGTTCAAAATGCAGACATAGCACTCCCTAAAATTCCAGTTCTGCTGCTCTGACACACACTGGGGACACTGACCTTCTGTTTTCCCCATTCTCATTTTGCTTTGTGGAGGGACATCAGCATTTCTCACAGCTGAAGGTGCAGACTGAGGCATTTAATTATGTAGGCTATTTATTCATTGTGGGTCAGAACCTAAAGGTATTCTGGCATCTTCACAACATTTAATCAAAAGTTTAAGGCTAGAGGTTCTACTCTAAATCAGCGAGTCCAGGCAAGCACAGTAGCTGCCATCCTGAAAGGATGCAGGCAGTCTGGCTAAAGACTGTTGTCCAGTTAGTGTGGGATCAACACTGACTAAAAGACAGAAATTCCAGACATTATTTATGAATAAAAATTTCACTAAAATAATAAAAATTATTCTCATTTGTGCATGTGGGATGGATCCACTGCCATTAACACACCGATTCCACAACTACATTTATCCAATTCAAAATCTGCCTATACAGTCATCTTAATTTCCCTAGATAGTAATTTAACTATAAACACAATTTTATGCCTTGTCTGCCACAGAGAGAATGACTTCAATAGAGATTTACATAGAAGAAGTGCTTTTTCTGAAGTCTGTAATAGCAGTGCACACTCTTTCTAACACAAATAGTGTCGTCATTATTTGGTATAAAAAGCAGTTTGATCAGTGAAGTTTTCAGAAGTTAACCAAAAATGTAATATTAAAATCACGTTATTAAGCATGTCAAAACATGGTATATAGTCCTTCAGTACTAATAATTTAAGAACTGTGTTAACAGTTCCAAATTGGTCTCTTGGGGTAACTTGGTTAACTCCTTCACACAATTAGATTGCAGTGTTTGCCTGGACACACCAGGTACACTCAGTTGTGACCAAATTATTATTATTAGGCCAATTATTTTTCAGAAATGCTTTGGTAGACACATCATTCCTGTTGCAAAGTGATACCGTGGGGAACACCTTCCTGCAAACCCAGCCAAGAATTTAAATATCACTCGTGAGATCACTGCTCTGTGGTTGGGGGAATGAAGCCTCCTACGGTGGGACCTGGCTAAAGTGAACACAGAGGTCATGTTGTATTGCACTGTCAATCCAGTGGTCTCGATTCACTGCCGCGGCACAGTGCCTTCTGGTGGTACTGATCCAAACCCCACAATTACAGACAAATGCTGGATCAGACCAGGATAAGCACCTGATTTTATGGGGCTGTTCTTGGCAAACGACTTCACTGTAGAGAGGTCCCAGCGTTCCACATGAGCTGGCCCAAAGCCTGACTGTGCTGCTCTGCCTTTGCAGCCGCTTCCTGTGAGGGACGCTGCTTTGAATCCTTCGAGAGGGGAAGGGAGTGTGACTGCGATGCCGACTGCGAGCGATACGGCAAATGCTGCCCAGACTATGCCAAGCACTGTAAAGAGGGTAAGACATTTCTCCATCACTGTTTTTTTCAAAGATATGTTTAAAGAGAGATTCTTTGCTTTACCATAAACAAAATGGTGTGGGTTTCGGTAACAACTGGACAAAAGACGACAGAACAAAAATAACAAAATTTAATTTCACAAACAAATTGGCCAATTTCTCAAGTATGAACATACAGGTAGATATCCTGGAAGTTGTCAACAAGACTTGAATTCTGACAGTAAAGCTGTATTTTGCATCAGGTTCTTTTGGCACTAGCCATGCTCTAATTAACTATCAGAGCCATTACTCAGGATGCCATATGTAAGGACAAGGTCTGCACATCATTAATACAATTCAGTGAGAGAAGCTGGGGAATCAGAACAGTTTTGCTTGGAAAAGACCTTTTGATATAATTGTATCCAACCATTCCCCCAGCTCTGCCAAGGTCATCATTAAAACGTCCCCAAAGTGCCTCATTAACACAGCTTTTAAATCCCTTCAGAGATGGGGACTCCACCCCTGCCCTTGGCTGTCTGGTAATCTAAACCTCCCTTGGTGCTCCTAGGGGTCATTTCCTCTTGTCTTGTCCCTGTTCCCTGGGAGCAGAACCCAAGCCCCCCGTGGCTGTCCCCTTCTGTCAGGGAGTTGTGCAGAGGCAGAAGGTCCCCCCTGAGCCTCCTTTTCTCCAAGCTGAGCCCCTTTCCCAGCTCCCTCAGCCGCTCCTGGGGCTCCAGCCCCTTCCCAGCTCTGTTCCCTTCCCTGGACATGCTCCAGCCCCTCAAGGTCTCTCTGGTCAGGAGGGCCCAGAACTCGACACAGCACACGAGGTCCCTCAGCAGTGCCAGCACAGGGGACAGTCACTGCCCTGGGCCTGTGGCCACACCAGGGCTGGGACAACCCAGGGGCCATTGGCCTATAGTCCACCTGGGCACACCTGGCTCACATTCAGCCACTGACACCAGCATCCCCAGGGCCTTTTCCACTAGGCAGATGAATAAATGAATTTCAGTAAAAAGCTGAGTTCATCTTATAAAAGCAATGTGGAAGGTTCAAACTTATGGAAGGTTCAACTCCCTTAAAATCGCCCCCCCACCCAGAAGTGGCTACTCCATGCCTTGGGATAGCACTACCTGGACCTCCAGATCACTTGCTTGGAGTCATCACAGTCACTAGCAGCTTATTAGAGATGCACATCCTAGATTCTCCCCATCTCAAATCCAATAGGGGAAGTGCAGCCCAACATAGAAACCCACCTTGTGGGGCAAGAGGGAGGAACTGAGTGTTGCATGTTCACACTGTAGCAAGAAAAATTTAAGAAAACACACATTTTACATTTAGACTGCAAGTTCAATCCAGGCCAGAATCAAACTGACCTGAAGTCATTCTGTTTGTTCTGTCCTTTTCTGCAGAGCCTGGTGGGCTGAGCATAAAGGCACAGATCTGGAGGTGCAGTCCCACCCTCATGTAGTTTTAAGGACACCAGCAAATGAACTTTAGAAAGCAACAACAGAATATGTTTAATTTCATCATGTCCTTAAACTTTCTGCTACCTACAGATCTAAATGAATTTCTGTCAAGACACTTGGCAAATATGGCTTGGCACCGGGTCGCTGCATCCACAGATCAGCCCACCTCCAAGGCAGTTCCCAAAGCATGCAGTGTAACACACAACATAAGTCAAAATTATAATTTGGTTCCCTTCATCCAAGTGGACCCCAAGTGCTGGGATAGTGGCTTGGCTTTGCCACACAATTGCATAGGAATTTAGACTGAAATAGAGTCTGTATTCAGCAGTTTTGACTGAAAGTCTAGAGAAGTGTCTCGTAAGCATATCAAAATGAATTTGCTGCTTTTGAGACTGCTTAATATTTCCCCTCTTTCTGCTGAGTTTATCCCACCCAAACACTCACAGAACACTGTTAAACCATTTCACTTCTTCTGTTAAAGTATAATGAAGAATTAATCAACTGTTCCTAATCTTACACAGTTTCTTCTGTATTTTACTAAACTTGGCCATCAATTTTTGTCAAAAAACCCAGCAGAAATCCCCCAAACCACTTTATTTAGTATTTTACTATTTATACTTTATGTGAATAACTGAGAAATCTGTTAAACCTCTTGGAATAAATTTGCTGTTTCAGCGTCATCCTCTGAACATTTTTTTCTGTACAGTGAAGCCAAGTGTACAATGTATATCCAGAGCTCACTGTTATCTTCCCTGTCCTCTGGAAGATCTTTATTCCCAGAATACATGTACACACATAACCAAAACATTCTCTTTCCCAACAATTTGCTTTCAAAGGAATCATTCAGCTTCCAGAGTGATTTTATTCAACAATTACAATTGTTGAATTCCTCAATAAAGGTTTCAGGATATACTGCAATACCCAACCTTCCTTGATTTAAGCACTATCTTGCTGTGAAAGTAAATATTTTGACACCATGGCAATCCTCTGGAGACAAAAATCCCATTCCTTTTGTAAAAAGCTGATTACACACACCTCTGGCAGATACCAGCTCCCCTAGTTGGATCAAAATAATTTGGCCAGTTACTTGAGTTCCATCATATTTCCTTCACAATCAGCAAGTTCCTTCTACTAGGCTATGCTAGTAGCTCCTTTCCAATTGTACAATTTGACCAACAATTAATTACAAAATATTATCTGGTTCTAACTGAATGCAACTCAAATCCCATCCACTCTTCAGAGCTGGAAAATCTGAACACAACTTCCTGTATCTCCTAAAACTCAGCCAACTAGAAGTTAGCTTAATATCTGTGTTGTTTCCTTAGTCCATGCCTGCTTTGTAGCTCCTGTCTCCTTTAAGGAAATAATTTCTTTTAAAATGTCTTTCAAAAACAATCACTTGTGTAGAATTATCACATCTGAAGAACTGCAAGTGGCATATCAAAGTAAGTTCTTGGCTAATGTGACAGCTTTCCTATTTCAACTAGAGTGAGTCAGTCCCAAGTCATCTGTAGTGAAAAAAAATAAGACAAATTTTCAGAACATAGAAGTCCACTCAGAATTCAACTCTTTTCCCATCTCAAAATTGCCATTAGCTAATAATGCCTCACCTCTAACTTCTGGGGAAAATATTGCTCCCATCTGTGATGAAACCCTTCAGGATAGAAAGGGTATTTTTGCTCATTTCCACACAAATAATAGTGTGAAGAATCCTACAGATAAAAAGAAACTTAGTTTTAAATGGAAGATGGTCACTGAAATTTTGTAATCACTCTTACACAGCTGACACCAAGCACCTATAAAGATAAAATAATCTGTTAATAGGACCACTTCTCTCTTTCAGCACACACAGAAAAGCCAACCCCGGAGACTCCTCCAGAAAACAAATCAACATCTAAAAGGTCCTCCACAGATGAGGAAGAGCAACCAGAGGAAGGTAGGCAAGAATATGGATGCACCAGGATGGGTGTTACCTGAAGGAACTTAAAGATCATTTCTCTGCTCTAGAAATAGAAAGCTGATCCTAGACATTACCAGACAGTTACCAAGCTTGGAAGCACTTGGTTTATAAACTGATTACCTCACTGAGCCCTCAGGACTTTGGAGAGTTCACTCAGCACAGATGTTGCAGAGTGGTGATGTCTCCTGTGTTTCTATTGGATTTTCACACACAGCCTCCAAAAACATGGTACTGACCATTGTCCATCTTGGACAGCATCCATGGCTGTAACAGAAAGGGTGGGACAGTGGTGAACTGGTAGCACAGGAAAGTGTCCTAGCAGGTTCCTCTAACTTTAATCAAGTCAGGCCTTATGGTGCTTCAGAGAACACATTATTTACTTGCCCTGACTGGAAAATGTAATGCTTTCCTATGTTCTTTGGTACTGTGTTCCAGCACTTAAAGTGATAACTAAGGGAACAGTTTGAACTTCAAACACAACTGAAGAGACTAGAAATCAGCCAATGTTTTAATCCTCCCCACCTCTTTTTCTTTTAGATTTGGAGTACATATTTTCTGCCGTTCCAATTGCCTATTACAAAAAATAAAAGCAACCTCAAATAAAACTATAGTGGTTTAGATGAAAGAAAATTAAGGAAATTCAAATAACTGTTAACAGGATCCCAGATGGCTTATGGTATTTCAGACACATGGGATGGGAGTGAAACCTATTCTGCAATACTCTGCTCGTACTAAACAAACATTTGTGAAAGCAGAAATAAACTTCAAAAACTCAGAGAGAGAACACTTAGGGTGAGATTGAAATGCAGAAGCATTTACTGTTCTTTTTGCTGAATAACAACAATTTCACTCAAATCAATGTAACTAAAAATACAAGTAAAGAGAGCCTTAAATCTATACATCACAATAAGGAAAACAACCCAAAGTATGAAGATAAAGCAGGAGATGCAGTGAGGGCTCTGTGTTCAGAAATTATTTTCCTCCTGCTTCCCTACACCTCTTCTCCAATTCCAGATTGTTGGTGCAGGCTAAGTTATAATGTTGGGCCATGGAATAAATCAAAATAACAGACTGAGAATGAAAGTGTTTTGTTAGAAGGTCTCTTTTATAATGTGTCTTCCTTTCCACAAAAGCTGAAGGAAACCCCAGGCAGCCTCATGTACAAGCACCAAACTAAACCCCACAGCTGGGGAAGTGTCAGATTGGACAAAAGGGGTCACCTAGAACTGAGCTGAGCTGCTGCAAAGTCCAATGCAGACAAAAGGAACTCCTATTTCACATGGTCCAGGTTAGTTTGGCCATTCGAAAAAAGTTCTTGCTATTGTAAGGGAAGCACCTATAGCTAATGGATTTAACAAACTTATAGGCAATCCCTACCTGCATGCCTGAAACAAATTTGTATTTGTTTTCTAGATCCTGAAATCCAAGTGACCACTCAAGCTCCAACTACAGAAGCTGCAGAGACAGCCCTTGGAGCCACAGAAGCACCAACTACCAAGGAAGACACTCCCACAACCTCAAAGGCAGAGGAAACAACCCCAGAGGCAACGGAGGAACCAGAGACCGAGGCGGACCCTTCCCCCACAGATATGGCAGAAGATGTGACCCTTGATGCCACAGAGGAACCACTGACTGAAGTTGATCCTACCGATCTCCCCCCCAACACAAGATCCAACCCCTGATGCCACTGAGGCACCAGCAACTGACACTGAGCCCCCTGCCACCCCCACACCAGAGGAGACAACAACTCCAGAGGAGACCACAACCCCTACACCAGAGGAGACAACAACTCCAGAGGAGCCCACAACCCCCACACCAGAGGAGCCCACAACCCCAGAAGAGCCCACAACTCTGACACCAGAGGAGACAACAAATCCAGAGGAGCCCACAACCCCCACACAAGAGGAGACAACAAATCCAGAGGAGCCCACAACCCCGACACCAGAGGAGCCCACAACCCCCACACCAGAGGAGCCCACAACCCCAGAGGAGCCCACAGCCCCCACACCAGAGGAGACAACCCCAGAAGAGCCCACCACCCCCACACCAGAGGAGACAACCTCAGAAGAGCCCACCACCCCCACACCAGAAGAGACAACAACCCCAGAGGAGCCCACCACCCCCACACCAGAGGAGCCCACAACCCCAGCAGAGCCAGACATTTTGGCTGACTCTCCCACCACCCTGAAACCTGGGGAGACAACCCCAGAGGAGCTAACAACTAAGGCAGACTCTCTTGCTACCACCAATCCTGAAGAAAAAACACCAGAAGTATCTACAACCAAGGCAGACTCTCCCACCAGCCCCAACCCCAAAGAAACAATGCCAGAGGAGCAAAGAACCCTCAAACCTGATGAGACAACCCCAGAGGAGCCAACAACTAAGGCAGACTCTTCCACCACCCCCAAACCCAAAGAAACAATGCCAGAAGAACCTACAACCCATGCAGACTCTCCCACCACCCCCAAACCCGAAGAAACAACCCCAGAAGAGCCTACAACCAAGGCAGACTCTACTACCACCCCTAAACCTGAAGAAACAACCCCAGAAGAGCCTACAACCAAGGCCGACTCTACTACCACCCCTAAATCAAAGGATGCTGACTCTCCAACCATCCCTGCAGCACCTGAGACAGATACCACTGCTAGTAAAGCCACAGCTTCTCCAGGCAATGCTGCAGCCACAACAGCTGGGAAGGACTCCCCAACACTGGCAGGCATGATGCTTTCAGACACCACAATGGAGAACAAGGAGACAACAACACCCAAGAAAGACAGAACTACTCTGCTTAAAGACATTTTCACAGCTGCAGCTGGGAAAGACACAGTTACTGTAGCTATGGTGTCAACAGGTAAACCAGGTGACTCTCCTAAAGGTATGGATGACATTCTAAACACAGCTCCTATGGCCAAGCAACCCGTCACTGCAGCAGCTGAATCAGAAACAACTTCGACAGACACCAAGACTGCAACAGCAGCCACAGCCCCCTTGTCCAATCCCACTGTACTGGTAACAACCATCAAAGAAGATTTAACTCCTCAGCCCAGTGGGGCTGTAACACCAAATGAAAAAGAAACAACTACAGAAACTGAGCAGGCTGGGCCAGCAGCAGACAAAGGGACCCCAGGTGCTACTTGTGTTATTGTGGAAATGGCAACAGCTGGTAAAAAAGAGGTAACAACCATCAAAGATATGGGCACCACACCTGAAAAAGAAATGGAAGATGTCACTGAAAAAGCCTCTGGTACTGCCAAAGAAGAGGTAACTACAGTTACCAAAGAAACCACGTCAAGGGATAAAAAGGACACGATAGAAGAAATGTATCTTGTGTCTAATGGGACATCCAAGCCAACAATACATTTCCAGGAGGTCACTGAGTCCAGAGAAGACCCTCACCCAACCGAACCTGAAACCCTGCCAGCTAAAGAAGAGCCTGAGATGAACAAGCCTTTAATACAAGTTGGGGACTTGCCAGTGTTTCCTGGAGAAACACAAGGTAAGTGCATTCCAGCACGTACAAAAGAACCAGTAATGCATGGGAACGTGGCAGTGTCCCATGGGGAGCCACAATCATGGCACCACAGCTGCCAGTGTCCTGAATACTGGAACCTCAGTTCTCAGCTATGGAGTTAATTAAATCCTTCAAATAGTTTAGAACATGATCTAAATTAATTTGTTTCAGTAGTTGGTCCTATTGAAAATTGTTTGCTATAAGTTCTGTAGGAGATGCAAACAGAAAAAAAGTCAAGGGAAAAAAGATGACAAATTTTTAAATCCCATGAAAAAATTGCTAGAAGTCAGGCTGCATATCCACCCTCCCTCATGGTACCTAACCTGGTATTTTGCAGCCAACTAGTAAAAATATAAGAGACAAGAAATTGCTTGCTTCTGTGCTTTTTGCCACACTATTTTTCATGCCTGCTATTTATTTTAACCAGATATAGCTGGAAGTTCTTGGGCAATTTTTCAATCATATACTGAAAGATATTTTGGGGGAAAAAATTAGTGGTTTAGATGCAAAATACTTGAATTTCAGTCTAAAAGAGAGTCATCCTTCCTTTATATTTAACTGCATATATATATTTAACTGAAAGTATATATATATATTTTTTTTTAAGAAATAAAGAGAGGGAAGAGAAGCTGCTAAAGCAGCTTAAAGGAACAATAAAATCCTAGGGCATGGAGTAAATCCATAGCAACGTAGCATACGAGGTGTTTGTAGGTGTTTTCTCTGAATTACAGGTACTTAGGTGGCAATAATCAGACACCCACACCTGGTCACTTGCCACTGCTGGGACCACAGCACCAGAGCCGAACTTCCCGAAAACACATCCCTGATGAGAAATTACTCCCTAGTCCACCGGCGGAGAGAGGGGGAAAGCTAAGTCCGTTCTTGGGGAACATTAAAAAATACGAGCTCGCTGTGTTTTGCAGAGAGGAAGAACGACGAGAAGGACCTGTGCAGCGGCAAGCCGGCGGATGGCATGGTGGCCCTGCCCAATGGAACCCTGGCCGTCTTCCGAGGTGAGAGTGCTCCGAACATCTTCCACCTGCCCCGGCTCTGGCTCCGGCCGTGGTCGCAGCCCTCCTCCTTCTCCCGTACCTCGCTGGGGCGCCGCCCTCATCTTTCCCGGACCAGCCCTTCACCATATCTGCCTCGCCACCCTCTTCTCCGCCTGCCCCGTCCCTCTTCCTTCTCTTTTTCCTCCCTCACTCGCCCCGGTGCCCCTCACCCCTCAAGAAACTCTCCTGAGCCCAGAGCCCGCCACCTCAAATCCCTATGGGGTCGGCTCAGTCGCGTCCCCGGGGCAGGACGTGCTGTCCCCGGGGCAGGACGTGCTGTCCCCGGGGCAGGACGTGCTGTCCCCGG
>JAHLSL010000200.1:1188452-1225117 GCA_025920805.1 Petroica traversi
CCCGGGGCAGGACGTGCTGTCCCCGGGGCAGGACGTGCTGTCCCCGGCGCCCCTGACGCCTGTCCCCCGCCAGGTCACTATTACTGGCTGCTGAACGGCCGGACCCCGCCGACTACCAACCCCCGCCGGATCACAGAGGGCTGGGGCATCCCCTCGCCCATTGACTCCGTCTTCTCCAGGTGCAACTGCGATGGGAAAACCTTCTTCATCAAGGTGCGAGCGGTCCCGGCCGGCGGGATGGGGCGAGGCTGATGAGGAGCAGCTGGGAAGGCTCAGCCTGGAGAAAAGGAAGCTCAGGGAGGATGTTCTGGCTCTGCACAACTCCCCGACAGGAGGGTGCAGCCAAGGGGGCCAGGCTCTGCTCCCAGGGAACTGGGACAGGATGACAGGAAAGGGCCTCAAGCTGTCCCAGGGGAGGTTTAGATTGGATATTGGGGATAAAATTAACTGAATTTATTCTTAGCATGTTTCCCAACATGAAATAAATTGATAATAAAATGCCCACACCTCATTAAAGCTGTTATCGCCCAATAAATCATTCAGTCCTGGAATTCAAACTGTTTGTAATATCCATGAAAATTTAAGAGATTTAGAAAGGAACCCCCTTTGTTTAATAATCCCTCTTTAAAATTAGCTTCTAAGATACTCTAGCCCTTCTCAAAGGTTAAAAGGCTGCAGAAGGTACCTTATGAAGTTGCAGTAATGTTGTAATGGATGTAGGAGTGATTGCAGTCAGATTTACAATGTAGCTATCGAAGTGCTAGGGTTTATTTATGGATTATTCTTCATGTTTGTTCTGCAGTTCAATAACCAAGAATTAACTTCCTCTAAAACTCATTTTCCTTTTTCCTTAAATGCTCAGGGTCCCCTGTATTGGCGCTTCACTAATGGTGTTATGGATAAAGGCTATCCCAAACCTCTTGCAACTGGATTTGCAGGGTTAAGTGGGAAAATAGTAGCAACCCTCCCTGTGGCAAGATACAACAGCAGACCAGAATCTGTTTATTTTATCAAAAGAGGTATGTCACATATTCCTGAAGTTCAGGGAACAACAAGAGGTGCTTGAATTGCCTTAGTCAGGAATAAAACAGTTTCTCTTGACCCAAAGACCTATTTCTTTCAAACCCAGAAACACAAGTGATGCCAGTGTTCCAGGTGCTCAAAAATAGCCTGAAGCTTAAAAAAAAATTGTATTAGTACTTGGAGGCCTTTCAGTACCTTTTAAACCAGGTCTTTAAGGGTGAGACACCCTTTATCTGGTGGTAAAGCTATTTTAGTGTCATTTGGAGAAGGGTAGTCTTTAATCTTGTTGGTTCATAATTATGTATGGAAATTTCCATCTTTGTTTCTGATTTCCTATTTCAAAGTAAGTTCCTTATCTTACTTGAATGGTACTGCCACCATAACAATGTTATTTGTTATTGACTTGCTGTGTGTGATATGAATATAATGTCATTATCATACCTGACCAAGCTGGTGATTGGGTGTTTTTGGGGGGTTTATTGATTTATTTTTTAAAACAAACGTGTGCTTTAGATGGGAACATGCAGCAGTACGTGTACAGACAAGAACCAGCCAAGAAGTGTCAAAGAAGAGCCCGTGTCACCATCAGATACCCAGCCTTTGTCCCCAGAATTGTCATCCGGAGACGCTTCCAGCGTGCTGTGCGCATGCCAACTGTTATCCGCACCGTCAGGATCAACCCCCACGCCTCTGGTAATGTGGGCACTAAGGTTCTCTTACACAGCTCTTTATACCTCTGTATGTTCTGACAAGACAGTATGTTTGGTTTTTTTAAATACAGTACTTTTAAAGGTTATAATGGCTGTAGGGGACACAGCCCTATGACAGCTGCAGCAGTGCAACAGCTGCTCATGGAGGGCTCCTTTTGCTTGCAGGAGTTCTGCGCAAGGAGATCCAAATGACAACATACTGGAGAGGGCTCCCCAAAGTTATCCACTCAACTCTCTCTGTGCCCAACCAGAACAAGCCCGATGGCTACGATTACTATGCCTTCTCTTACAGTAAGTAAAGCTAAAGCACATCACTATGGACCTCAAAAGACATGAGGATAGGGAAGAAAGAAGCTCCTGCTATCATTTGCGGTACTCCTTTCAGCACTACTAAAAGGTCCTGAGAATTAAAATGTTGCCAATAATCAAAAGATGTTTCTATTAAAAATCAGGACAACATGCAGCAATGAAATACAGAGGTTCAAAGCAGCCAGCTGGGGAATGTATTGCTAGGGAGTTCAGCCTTGTAAAGTGACAAACCTGCACTTTAATGAACAATTATGTTAATGACAGACTGAAGTCCTTGGATCACTATGCAGGAATAGTTTTTCACTGGCTTCTATGGAACTATGTTAATGACAAAACACAAAAAGGAGGGACACTTGACTTAGCTCAAAAAAATTATTTATGATACTAAATTAGGCAGGCTCATTCCCCCAGCTGGGATTCCACACAAGCATTCCTTAGAACTTTCTGCATTTAAAAAAAAAAAGCTCTAAGAACAAGCCATAATATTATAAGTCCCTGTCAGTAAGATCCAATTCCTCACCTTGGAGGAATCAGCCTCATAGGCCCATTTGTACTCAAGGATGATGGACCTTCCACTCCTGTAGTGAGTGCAGGACTATTGTGGATGTAGTCTGATTGATTTCCAAATTCTTAAGACTGTTTCTGTGTTCTAGCAATACAAGAACATTCTTTCCTGCTCTTGGTACAGATTTAATTATTAGCAGTGCTATAAAACTTAATGCAATCAAGGACACGTGAAAAATAAAGATGAGGACAGAGATTTATTGTTGGAGCCTCTCAGCTCTATTATTCAGGCCTAAGAGATTTTGAAATGCAGGCCTGAATTTGTGAATTCTTCCCATGTATTAAATATTTCTGAAATTTAATCTTGACCTCTCTTCCTTTCAGATCGGTACTACAGTTTGGATATTGGCAAAAGAATAGCACGACCTGTTACTGCTCTCACAGGAAAGACTGTATCCAAAGACTGGTACAACTGTTCTAGCAAGTGATGCGCAACAGAGGAGTTTAAAACAAGATGCCATTTGAATGTCAACGTTTTTTCCTAATTTTATTAATAAAAGACATTGAAATGTGTGCACACAACTCTAAGTATGAAATACTGCTTCAAGCTCTGGCTTCATTACACTAAACAACCACAGGCAAACTGGCACTTTGTATACACAGCTGAAGTACTTTACATTTAATTTAACTAATGTTTCCTCTGTTCAGGCTTCCTCTGCCTCCCATGGCATGAGTTACACCTGTGCAGGGAAAAAAAAAAAGTGCATTAATATAAATCCTTCCTGATCTTTTAATCAACCATTGCACAGGTAATACTTCATCCTTCCCTAAGGAACTGTCATGGCAGTGGAGTTGTTCCTTTCTGATAGAGTTCAAATTCTCCTCTCTCCCCTAAGCCTGGTGACACAAGTACATGTCACCTCTGTAATGCAAAAGGCTGGGGGTGACTTGTGATTCTGAGCCAAACCAGTGAGCAGGAGATTCTTACCACACCTGAAAACAGTTAGTCCCTTTTTGTTATTAAAAAAAGTGGTGACAGAAGGAAGAAAATCTATCCTAGTTCTACCTCCTTATGTTTTTCCCCTTAAAATACCAGTTTATCTACATTTCGATGCTAATATTCAGTCTTCTACAGTGTTAAAACAATGCAAAACAGAATAAAATCCATCTAAGGCTTTTCTTAATACAGAAGTTGTAAAAATAATTTCTTGTCACAATTTAACTCTGTTGCACTATAAAAACCTGTAATACTTCCAATAAAGCTTTTTTTCAAAGAGTACACATTGATATAACCAGAACCCTTATGTACCAAATGGAAATGCCTCTAAGTCTAAAACCAGAAGTTTCTAACCAGGATTTTTGAAACTCTCTTTTAAAACTTTAAAGTGTAAGGTCTAATGCCCTTTACTTTCCCTCCACTGTTAAGAGCCAGGTGCCACTGCAGAAGGAAGTTGCCTGTCTGAAACCTACTCAGCCTAATGCACTAAATCCAAACTAGACTCTTAGGGGCACATGCCAAACTTGAGGGCAGTGCTGCTGTGTCACTCCCTGTCTGCCAGGCAAGGCTGCCAGCCTGTAAATCTTCAGAGGTGGTTCCCACAGGAGGAAAGGGCTGGAGATGTGTTTGCAGCAGCCTGGCTGGGAGCAGCCAGGAGCACTTACCCCTCTGCCTGTTGAACTGCCGGCCACGCACGCCCATCCTCAGCGCTGGAGGCTGCAGCCGGACACGGCGTAGGGACTTGGGCTGAGTGCTGCTCGTGTCTGTGGGAACAGACAGTGCAGAAAGGGTGGCTGGCCTGCCAGGTTCTCACTCTTCATCTCAACATGTTTCAATATGTGTTACGCTTTCTTTACTTTAGAATTATGAAGGTGCCTCCTTATTTCATTGACCTCTCCTCTAATGTAAATAAAAGCTTCAAAACAAAGAAGTCTGGAACTTCTTTTGCTATCTATACAAGGGGGTTAATTGATAACTCAACAGATTAACTTCTTGTTGTTTCACAATGTCATTAAAATATTTTTAAAGCTGACATAAAATATACCAGTGGATAAATCCCCAAAGTATCAGTAACATTTGCTCCTTGAAGTGTTATTCTCACTTGGCCTACTCCAATTACTGTGGTCCAAGGAAAAATGGTTTGCCAAAGTACCAAAGAACTTAGAAGCATTAAAATATGATCTTTCTCTAAGAGAATCTGGGGAGACCTTAGAGCCCCTTCCAGTGACTATAGGGGCTCCAGGAGAGCTGGAGAGGGACTTGGGATAAGGGCCTAGAGGGACAGGACAACGGGGAATGGCTTCCCACTGCCAGAGGGCAGGATTAGATGTCATATTGGGAAGCAATTCTTCCCTGAGAGGAGGCCCTGGCACAGGGTGTGTGGCTGCCCCTTGATCCCTGGAAGTGACCAAGGCCAGGCTGGATGGGGTTTGGAGCAACCTGGGGTAGTGGAAGGTGTCCCTGCCCATGGCAGGGATGGGACTGGATGGGCTTTAAGGTCCCTTCCAACCCAAACCATTCTATGAGTCTGTGATTTAGTCTAAGAGTTTTAATTCATTCTGTGTATCCTGGCTATCACTCATGATGCAGGACAAAGGAATTCCCACTCTTAATGAAAAGGTATGAACTATTATTGTGATTATCCTGTACCTGCAGACGAACTTGAAGGAGGATCCTGACTAGTTGAAGGAAGATCTGACTCATCAGATGCTTGAACAGACTCTTCTTCTTGCTGGCTATCAATTTCTAGACCTGCTTCTGAAGTAATGCTAGAAAGGAAGAAGGGGGAGGAGAACCATGTAAGTGTATTTGCATAGTTTCAAAGAGCTCAGGAAAAAAAAGCCTGTCTTGGAATGCAAAGATTCAATGAAAATCAAAAGTAAAATATAGGATAAAATGACCAACTGTTCCCTTTTAGATCTCTACTTCATAATAATACAAAATACAGCAATTATTATAAATATTAAAAGTTGCATTTGTAAAGCAAAAGACAAAATTATCTGTCTACAAAATTCAGTAAAAATTGCTTATTCCACCCCATGCTTCATCTTTTGCACATGCAGTGTCTTAACCGGGTGACTTAATCACGTATGTGTGCTTTGCACGAGGAGTGATTTTCTGTATTACACAGGAATGCCTCAGTCTTTATTCCACAAACTGATCCTTCAACCCATGTCTTTACCATCAGATTTGACTACTGCAGAGTCCTCTGCATTCTTAAAAAATATAAAGAATATATATTTTTGTGGTTTTTATATTAACTTTGTTAATTCCTAAGGAGAAAATGACCAGAAAACCTTTGGTTTTGGATGAAGAATCAGATAGTCCTGCTTCAAAGCATTACCAAATGGTGTCTGAGCTGCCCCTGGGTGACAACAAACGTGTCAGAAGTGCTAGTGAACCAAAGCAGTGGTGCTTTACCCTTCAGACTCTGCCTCTGCGAAGACCTCGTCGGCGTCGTCGCCAGTGCTGGGCTCGGTGGTGGATAGACTGCCGGTGGAGGTGGTGACCATGGGCACGGACTGGGACGCGTGCTCCGAGGCGTCAGCCGAGGCACTCTCCGTGAACACGGTCACTGCAGGGAGCACAGACACCCTCAGCCTGGGCCCACAGAGCCCTCTGATAGCACAGTCAGCTGGGGACAGGCTGCCCAGCCCTCCTGAGAAGCAGCAGCACTGCACCAACCCTGTGGAATTACTTTCTGCTTTGCTCTGCAAACCTCTGCCACTCACCCGGTGCTGCCACTTGTAACGGTGTTGTGGGGACACTACGACCTCCCGATTCCTCCTCATGGGCAAGGAATAGTGGGGTTTCATACATCCCTAAACCTG
Organism: Petroica traversi; assembly: GCA_025920805.1. Taxonomy (NCBI): domain Eukaryota; kingdom Metazoa; phylum Chordata; class Aves; order Passeriformes; family Petroicidae; genus Petroica; species Petroica traversi. Next base: position 1,194,827 of record JAHLSL010000200.1, read on the forward strand.
CAACACAAAGTTCCAGTGACAATCCATCCAAATAAGCAGCTAAAAAAAAGGATTAACTGATGTCTTCCCTCTGGACACTTGATGAAATCCAGCCACCTATATATAAAGCAGGTTTTTGTTTTGTTTTGACTTACTGTCAGAGCTGATCATAACTTATTGGAAAGTAAAACTTTGATGAAAATATTACTGCTTGTTTTTTTAACTTTCATCCTTGCCCTATGCCATTATTTTGCTGTGAGCTTTCTTCAGAGAACAGCCTGTGTTGTATGCCAACAGGGATGCCGGGTAAAGGGACAGAATCAGACCGACAACAAATGCAACAGCTGGCCATCTCTGAGCAGGTAAGGATATAGCCCAAAGATTTCTTCACATTTGCTGTTTTCCCCTATTGTTTCACTACAGGGAAGCTACAAGCAACAGTAAAATTTAACTTAAAAACCATTCCTTTAATATTTCATTCTATTTCAGAATCCTAACACAACTAAAATGTAGCAGCTTGAAGATAACACCTTTTCACTTTCTGTTATTCTCTCTCTCAGCTGACAATTATTTAAGAGCTGCAGGTTTCCACACTTCAACAATTTCCTGAAGCAGAACTGTGGTTTTTTGACTGAATTGTCTCTTTTTCACTCAAAGACCCATGGAAAAGAGAGCCCAGAACTTCTTTACCTCCTTGTGATGCCAGCTGCCCAAGATCAGAGTGACTGGAGCTGGTTTGTGGCATATCTTCAGGGGGGCCCAAATCTGAACCGAGGAACTCCAGCTACCTGGGGGGAACTGGCAAAATACAGACTTAAGGAATTCTGCAACTTCTCCAAAGATCAAGACAGGGGGAAGTTTCCTTCCTTCAACAACAAGAACATTCTGACTAAGAGAACAAATCATGCATGAGACAAAATAACTATAAAAATCAGCTGAGCTACTGCTAAATAAACAGCAATTACCTTTTTAATCACTTCTTAAATCACAAGGTTACAGTACACTGGAGATTATTCACTTCCTATTTGGCTGATCACTTACATGATACAATTCAAACAATAATTACTTATCTGCACATGCAGTTATCTATCCTACTACCCAGCATGTTATACCAATAGCAAGTTCATTTAATTTGAATTTATTTTCATTCCACTGAAAAATAGAAAGAAATCAAATAAAGAATAGAGAAAAGCCTTTTTTCTTTTTCTTTTCACATCTACTTACTGAATGGCTTCTGCAAATCCATCTGTACGATGTGGAACTACAAGAGTTGGTGTGCTTGGAACTGTTCTGTCCTCATCATCAAAGAAGTGCTGCTGCTGGAAAAAAAGGGACTGATATGAGAGCCTACAATGTGTTTCCAGCTTTTACCAACTGAGTTAAAGGTTGATTTTTCCACATAGTCCAGCAAAACAAAGACAGATTTAACTCTTAACAAAATTCTTGTTTAATTTCAGACATCTAAAGCTGAAGCCTTTGTTCTCACAAAAGGTACTTTAGTCAGTCAGTCTCTCTTCTCTCTGAAGGGTTCAAAATTAGCTGATGGAGACAGCATAAATTAGCCTTGTTCATTTACTGTGACTCTGAACTTAGTATTATTTTTTCCAGCAACATATCCACTTTGACTGACTCGAAAAACAAGCAAATAAAACCACCATAGACAAAACCAATTGAGCTTCTCTTGATGCCTTTTGCTTACTGAGAGTTTTCTAGGCTTTGCTTTCCATTAATGCAAGAATTAACAGGAGTAGGATATTTTCTGCAAGACTACAGGAACCATTCCCCCCTTAAGTCAGTAGCCAGGGTTCTTTAAAAATCAAATTAAACCCCAAGAGGTAGGAATGTTCCCTCAAAACAAGTCTACAGTAGTAGATTTTGATACACTCACCATTCCACCTATCCCAGGGGTCAGCTGAAGACCACGCCCCACTGACTGTCTTCGAGTCATCTGGATTCTCTTTATGGGAAGAAAAAGAGGGAAGTAATGTAATGTAAAACTGGAATTCTAACAACGCACAAGTGTTCAGTCAGAGCTAAGGACAGCAGTTAAATGAGCACAGCAATCATCATGGAACCAGAGAATATCCTGTGCTGGAAGGGACCCACAAGGATCATCAAGTCCAACCCCTGCACACAGGGCAGCCTCAAGAAATCCATGAAGAGCCTGAGAGCATTGTACAAACACTCCTGGAGCTTGGCAGCCTTTGGGGCTGTGCCCATTCCCTGGGAAACCTGTTCAGTGCCCCAGCAGTCTCTGGGGACAAAGTGTATATTCTGGGCAAGCAACAGTAATATTTTACTCAAGTCTCTTCTGAATAAGAAAACTTGCACGTAGAAATATAGTGACCCTAAGCCTTAGAACAAGTTAATGGTAAAAGATCACTTCAGTCAAGATATTTTTTAAGAACTCCTGTTGTGATGTTTTAGTTTACAAAATCTACAGGTCTTCAACAAAGCATAATCATGACTCAGGCAATGACTGTGAAAGGTTTAACTTGGAAAATAAATGGCAACATTCCTTTGCCCCATCTACACTGGGGCAGGGACTCATAAAACCCCTTCCAATCTGAGCTACAACCAGGCCAAGAAAAGCTTTTTGAGTGGAAGTATCATCAGCCACTGACTGACATAGCACTGGTATAATATAATAAGGATTTCAAGATAAAAAGCAGTAAGGCACTGGGGATGGATGTGTATGTTCCCTGTCCAGCCATCATCTGCAGGATACTGAACAGCTGGCAACTTTTTTCCCCAATGGGTTTTATTTATATGAACTCATACAGTAATTTTTTTCAATCTTCTGAGGTGCTGGAGTTGGTTTGTACCTGCACAGGGGGCCCCAGCTCCTGGGGAGGGGCGTGGATGGTGAGCCGTGGGGGCAGGGGATGTGGTGGCCTCCGTGGGGATTGCGGGGGCCGTGGGCCCTGGCGCTCAGACGCCGATGACGGCTGCTGCTCCTTCAGGCTCTCGTGGGGAAACGTGGACTCTGCAGCACTTGTGCTCCCTTCTCCTACAACACAAATACACAGGGGGAAATCCTAGGAACCAAGTTGAAAACACTAAGGCAAATCTTCCAATTCTGTCACGCATTAACACATTTTCCCCTTGCAAGCCTGGGGCCAGCCCAGTATTATTTAAAATCACCTAAAGAGGACTTGTGCCAGCTACAGCACCAGCACTGAAACTCAGTACTAATTATTCAGGTGCTGATTAGAGGCAGATAATCCACTGAGCCATTAAGTTTCCACAGCTAAGCAGAGCTTCCAGGATTTTCAAACTAATTTGGAATAAATCCAGAAAAGAACATTTCAAAAGAAGCCACACTGCATGTTGAAATGGCCTTATGTTTTTACCTTTAAGCGCAGATTTTAACACATGGAAAATAGTTTCTACATTCCCCTCCCCCTTACATATACATACTGTGAAGAAACATAGAATAACTGTACCACTGTTTTGGGAATCTGCTGCCCTCTGGTTGCTTTCAGCTCCTCCCATGCTCTCCTCAGTCTCTGTTCCAGGATCTGTACCATCAGCACCCTAAAACCCCACATAAACAGAGTATGACTAAACAAATTATAGGTTGTAAAGAGAATATAAAAGCAGTAAAAAAGTATTCAGAAAGTAAACAAAGTCAAATATATGACCATATTAAAAGACTTCTCTAAGTATCGACAGCATTAGGTAAATATATTCAACTGTATGAGATTTCAGAAATTTGGAGTATCTGCCCATACAGAAACCTGAACAATGTAGCCACCAACATTTAATAACAACAGACAGTGAACTATCCAGCTCTTCAAAAGCCTCACCAGTTTGCAACTACAGTATTTGCTCCTCGCTCCTGTACTTTGTATTTTCATTCAGCCCTCTTAAACATTTGAAGTTGATTTTTCTTGTGAAAACACCAGTTCTTAGAAGTTACCATCACTCAGTAGCAGTCTCAACTTTTGGGAATGAATTCATACCAAGATTTTCTCTTCCAAGCATTCATACCTGGGCTGATTCATTCACTACAGCTCTGATTTGTTGCAAGATATTTAACAGGCTATAAAAGAAAAGTACAAATCTCACCTCGGCATCATCTGCTTCATATCCATCATTGCCATCAGCACTACCAGTTCCTTCATTGCTGTCGTCACCTTCATCTCCCATCCCTGTGTCTTCATCATCATCCTCGTCCTCCTCTTCCTCATCATCATAATCCTGTGATGAGACAATAAAAGAGCCTTAGGGAAGTGCAGAACGGGGAGCAGAATAAGCTGGATGTGGTGCACAGATCAACACCCGCTCCAATATTCCCTCTCTCAGTCTTCAACAGGACAACGGTAGGAAAGAAGACGGAAAAGCCTGAGGGTTCAGATAAAGAAAGGTAAAAGAAAAAATCAAGGTGAATTAGCAGGTAGCTTTAAAACACAACAAGTTCAGGCAACATAAATACAGACCACTTACACAGTCAAAAGTGTTTTGATTAAATTAGTCCTGCCTGACGAGTTTTACATCTGATAAAATACAAAATCATAAAAGAATTCCATGATATACATACTTCTTGCTCCCCTTCATTTTCTTCATCATCATCTTCTTCATCATCACTATCAATTACAATCACATCATCTCTCTTGGACTGGCCATCCTGAGATGAAGAAGTGTTTTGTTGGTCTGACTGAAGGGATCCAAGATCTATTGGAATAGACTGGGAGGTCTCCTCGCTGTCCTCCATGGCAGCATACTCCCCCTGTGTCACACCCTGCCAAACACCAAAGGCAATCACCAGAACAAATAAAATTCAACATATACAACAGCAAGAGAACCAGACTGATGCTTAGAGGACAGTTATTGCTGCTCCTTAAAAACTGACCAGAGGAGAGGAGAGACGAGAATGTGACAGGGACTGAACAGTGCAAATCTAAACTTTAAAACATTTTAAGTTTTAAACCAGGGAAACCTGCAGGATTCCATTTGAGATTTCACTTCTAAATATACTGAAAGTTTGGGGGCAGATGACTATTTCTGCTGAAGATTTTTGCTCTTCAAATATGCTTACTTCTCCAATGGAGTCTTGTGAGTCTTGATTGTATGTTTGTGCCTCCACCTCTCCATCAGTGCTCTCTTCTGCTGTCACTTCCTCCTAGAAGAACAAACATTCTTCTCATTTAAAACATGTCATTAGCCCTAAACACATTTGAGGGTTTTTGGGTTTTTTTTCACTTCTTTAATAAAAATTATCTTTTCCCACAAAGATTATGGGCAGCATTTTCTCCCCCTTCCTTAGCAATGCTTTCATCAAAAAAATCTCACTATCTCACTTCCATGCTCTGGAGAAATACAACCTCCCCAGCCCACTGGACCACTGTATGTGCCATCTTCTCAGGACCAAAAACAAATCAAAGTTTCCCGTTCTACCTCCAGCCTCCCAGGTCCTTAAGTGATAATGTTCTTACATAATCCTGCCTTTTTTCTGTTATGAACATCCCTCTGGGAGACTTAACAAAACACCTTTGGCTTCCTTAACACTGTTCATGAGTTGCCTACTGTGAAGTTCTGTCTCAATTTCATCTCTTTTTCACAGCACATCCCAAATCCCTCACACCAACACTTACATTCATCTTCTGTAGGCTTTTCCAGCAACACATCTTTGGTTCCCATCACCTAAATACCCTGTATTTTTGTTCAGAATTACTGTAGATAAAGACCTTCTGAACCATACTGAAAGAAGTTTGAATTTCCTCCTCAGTCCTATGATATGGCCCTCGCTCTTCCATCCTACAGGTTAAGACTTACATCATTCATTCCAATCTGTTTTACCTCTGCCTTTCTAGATACCCAAATATAATTGCTTCCACCCCAATAGATTCAAAAGTCAATTAAGAATTCACTGATGTGCTCTGAAGTAACACATTTGCTCTTCCCATTCAAATCCTACAAACGGACAGATTAAGTAGTAGCACTTTATGTCTGTGCAAACCTCAGGCCCAACTCTGTGCATGATTCTCAGTTTCTTTGAAGTAGGTGCATCCACTGTTTCCTCAGAGATCTGGTCCGAGTTCTCCACAGTGTTGTCCTCCTCTTCCTCTCGGGAGCGTTTAGACAGTGAGGAACTGGGGGTTGCTGAAACTTAAAAGACCTCTCAGTTATTTTCAGAACAACACATATACAAACCAGCTATCAAAAGCTTTAGTATTTTCCTCTGAAGATCACCTCTATTTCTGCACTGAATGACAACAAACAAATCAGAATCACATTGAGTTGTTTCCTAGGCCACAAAAACATGAACCCCTCTAGCTACAAGTCTTAAGCTCTCATGCCTTTATCCACAATATAACTGACCCTAAATACAAGCTTCATGGTACAACCCTAGTATTTCTTCCAACATCTTTGCTTTGGACAAGTACACCCAACATTTTTAAGAGAGTATCAGCTGGAAAAAGAAAATCCCAACAGTTTGCAGAAATGTTTTTTGGTGAACAAATGTTCTATTTACACTGTGTAGGACAAACAGATGTGCAATAGTGAATTACAGTGAGTAGCTTTACAGTACTTCCTATATTTTAAATTCAAGCTTAAGTAGCTTACTCATGGCTCCTAACATTAACCTTGCTCATATTGCCATGGAAACAGTTTTAATGTATTAAACTCTAAAGCTGCTCTGAGTAAGACAAACAAAGTTTTATTTTCTTCCTACTTTAAGGAATGCTGTGCCAACAGCATTTCAGAGATACCATTTCTGACAGTTCAAAAAGGAAGCCTAACTTCAGAAGTTCTTAAAATGTGCAGTAAACTAAGGGAGGGGAAAAAGGACCAAACTGAAATGAGGCCTGGTTTGCCATGGGTTCAACTGGAGCTACTTACAAGGAACTTTTAAGCAAGGCAGGCCCATAAAATGACACCAACCTGTGCCAAACACAGCTGTGGAAGTGGAGGGCCTCTCTATCTGGGAGCTCTGCACAACCTCCATGATTGCAGGGGCTGGCTCCTGAGCTGCAGGCTCGATCTGAGCGTGGCTTTGCTGGGTGGGCTGCACAAAGGCAGTGGCCTGTGTCTGTTGCTGCACAGTCAGAATGGGCTGGGCCAGGGATGTCTGCACATTGGGGCTGGTGGAGCGCACAGAGCCGCTGGCACTCCCAAACACTGGGACGTGCTCCACGGGTCCTTCCGACTGCATGGCTGGAAGGCAAACAGCAGCACAGTTAGGGTCTTCATTCATCCAGCACGGCTCACATTCTCACTGTCAGGATGCCCTGAACAAGCACATTCAGCATTTGGCAGATGAATTAATGCTACACACATCTCCAGCTGAGGAACCATGAGCTTTGCTGCAAGTAGAATGGTCATGAAAGTGCAACACTCCAAGAGATGCAGGGACAATGATACTGTCTGAGGCCCTTTCAAGCTGACTGCCACCAACATTTCAAGGCAAAGGCAGCACTTTTGAGTACTGAGGATCCTTATACTACACTAAAAAGCTCACCTTCCTGAGTCTCCACCTGTGTTGTTGGCATAACTGTGGCTGTAGGGGTAGTGGTGGGATTGGTGACTGTGGCAGGAGTCACCATTGGACGGATGCTGGCTCTTGGAGTGGACTTATTTCCAGCTATTGCAGCAGCAGTCACTTTACTGGGAGTTGACACAACAGGAGTTGGTTTAATGTTTGCTGTTGGGGGATCTGAAGTGCTGGCACTGGAAAACAGGAGATTGGTTTGATCATGGTACAGAAAGCAGATCTTAAAAATAACAAACAAATATATTCTCATAGCCAGAAACACTATTTTTTAAAGCTTTTCAATTTAAAAGCCTGACAACAGTGTACGGAATTGTCTACCAAACTTTTTATAGTTGAGAGATAAACTATGCCATCAATACCATTTTATCCAGCTTCAAAGACTGACATGTTTCTTCCAAGGTAATCAAGTAGAAATGTTGAGTGGCCGAGTCCACCTCGGGAGCTGCCAAGGAGCCGAAGGGTCCCAAAACAGCACAGGTACGCTGGTGCTCCAAAATTTGAAATTACCCGTAAGAGTTCTCCCTAAGCTACCTTACCTTGATATGTTAATCCTCCTGTGTTCATTGGCCTTGACCTGTTCCCTCACTCCACCCCTCCCCTCTCCCCATTAGTGGTCACTGTATCCCCCTGCCCTCTCTCTGCCCCTCGACCATTGGCCGAGTGTCCCTAAAACAAGGGACACTCGAGGCCATTCGAGCTCTTTCGCCTCTGAAACCGTTCAGGAAAAATATCTTTGGAACTCTGTGTGTCTGGGCCCTCTGGATTGAATATCTGGTAATGCACAAGCTATCCTAGCTAGTGGGTGAGTGTGTGCATTCACCAGCCACCAGCTAGGGTGAGAAAGGTCTGCTTGCACAGTACCAAACTATATTGGCCAAAGTGGTCTTTCCGAGCCTTAGAGACACTCCCAGTAAACACAGAGACCTCATCCACCCCACACCACTCACAGCGTTATAGGAATCTTAATCAAAATGTTCATACTGTCGGCTGTGCTGAGACTTTATCACAGTAACATCTTACAGCAAAACTGGTTCACTCAATACAGAGCAACATCATCTCTTGGCTGAGACAAGGGGCAGTCAAATTTTTGAAAGCCTTGCTGTATAAAGCATGCAGTCCTAAGAACTGAGAGGGAGCTTGTCACCCCAGCTCAGTAATACAGCAATATTTCCCATTTCAGTGCTTTGGCGTTTGACTATTTTATCTGTCATTAGAGTTATCTATTCAGTCCGTTTCTCATTCTTACACAAGGGGGATCCTTCCCAAAGATCCAAACCCAAAAATGCTAAAGCTAACAATCAGAATTAAACAACTGCAAAAATCTTGGAGTCTGAAAAAATCTTCAGTGTTTCCCAGATACCACATTCCTGGTGGTTAATTGCCAGTTTACAGCTTAAAATCTCTATTAATTAGATGTAGCTGAAGAAACAGGAGGAACATAGTATGTCAATCAGCATCTTCACAGCTGTTTAAGAAAAATTATTAAAAGCCATTGGTTTGCTAAAAAAGAAAAAAAAAAGAGTTTATAATGAAAAACCCAAGAAATATCAACCACAGAAACTGCAAACCCCTTGAACTCACATTCCTCTTTCACCTGAAGCTGGGGTAGACTTGAGGGAGATTTGCCTCTGCTGTTCTGGGACCTGTTAGGTAAGGAACAGAACCATCGTATCACATACACATGAAACAGAGCAGGCAACAGGGAAAACACTTCAGCATTTGCTAACAAGTTCGTGAGAGAAATGCTTGTTGGCTGTTTACCGGGGCAGACTCTGTAATTATGGCAAATTCCCCAAACCAAATGATAGTAGCCATACCAAGGCTGGAAAACAATTTGGTAATTGCTCAGGTATTTTCTGAAGTTTTGAGACATGAACCCATTATACTGAATGCATGAGTAAAATACAAAAATAGAGCATGGAGCGTGAACAGCTCCTTGGATGAATTCACAGTGAACGGCAGAACTGCCTGCCTGTTGGCACTGGGAATTCTAATTAGGGCAGGAAATTTAAAGTAAGTTCTGAACCCTTAATGAAGTCAACCTATGTATTTCCAAGAGCAGGGCATGGTGGCACCTGAGTCCAGGCTGGGCAGTGGTGGCCTGGCTGCTGTCCCAGGGTTGCCTGGCAGGACTGTGTAGATTTTGTACCTTGTTTGTGGACTCCGGGGGCTCATCCCGCTGCTCGTGGTGCCGCTCCTGCTGCTCCCGGAGCTCCCTCTCCAGGCGGCAGATCCGCCCCTCATACTGGGACTTCAGGGCACTCATCCGCACCTCCAGCTCCGTCTTCTGCTCCTCCAGGGAGCTGCTCTTCTGCTTCCACTCTTCATTTTCCTTTGTGAGCTGCTCTTTTGTACCTGGTGGAACAGGAAAGGCTTCAGCCTTGCTGAATCTGCACACTTGATTACCAGGTCACTGAAGCATTCTGAAATCCTAAAAATGTTAAGCTATAAAAGGAAATCTGGGAGGCAATTATGCCATTTTTCTCATTAACTGCAATTAAATAAAAAGAAGCTAAAGATAGAAAAATATGTAACAAATAAATATAAATAAAAAAACTTAAAAGATGTAGTCCCAAAAGAACAAGATGTTTTCAGCAAGCTCTTACACAATCACTCCTCTCAGTGACATTTAAAAATAGAAGGATCAAAAATGGGGGTTATCATGTTGGCTGGCCAAAAGTAACCAAAACTTTTTCTGTGTCCAGTATACAGCCAGTTAAGTACTTCTATCATCCCCTGGAGGAATTAAATTCAAAACTTTAAAACAATCCCTGTAGCATCTAGTCTAGAAAACATTTTTCAGTAAAATATGAAGCAGGCCGTGTTTTTTTCAAGCATCCTGTCTAAAGGTTTTTCCACAGAAATAATAAAAAATCTCTAAGGACAGAAAAAAAGAATTACAATACCAGCTAACTGTGCAATTTTCTGCTTGGCTGCAAGCAAAGTCTTCCTCGTTTTCTCCTCCTTCTCAGTGATCTGTTGTCTGAGCTGTTCTTCCTGTGTAGTCTTCTCTTGTAGATCTTGATGGAAACGGGCCAGTTCTGCCTGCTGCTGCATTATCTGCTCCTGGAGATTTCTAACTTCAGTTTCCTTTTCTGTTATTGTCTAAGGAGAGAGAAAGATTGCAATTGGCCACAACCAACTACGTTGGCAAATACAGAGCCCACGTTCCAAGGAGTTGGTATTAGTTGGCCACTAGAATAAGGTTAAAAGGCTTCTTATCAACAACAGTTCAGTCCTCTCTGAATGCAAGAGCTGTAGAACAGCATTCTCTTTCCCACCTATTCCAGGAAATAATGTGAGACACACTAGTCACATGATTTAAACTAGGCTTAAGATCCCTCTTTTCCAAGCAGGTAGAGGCACAGTTGGTCACTTCCCATATTTTAGTGACACATATTAAAACATCCTCTCATTCTTCACTGTTACACACTTAAGACTCCAGTGGAGAACAGTACTCTGAAATTACTCATGTTCTTACCTTTTGTAAGCTTTCAACCTGAATCTCCAAATTCTTTGTTTTCACTTCAGCTTGACTAAGAGCGTCTTTTAGCTCTTGTACTTCCTGGGCAGAAACTTGGTCTTCCTGTTGTTCTGCCAAAGGCTGAGTTGATGCTTCAGCAATCATCTGAAAGGTATCAAGGGGTACCAGGCTGAAGGGGACTATATGTTCACAATGTCATTACTTTCACAAGATGCTTTTGTGTGCCAAGTGATCAGTTTAAGAGTTCTGGGCAAACTGTAAGGAATGCTCCATTTCAGTTCTATCTACCTTATCATGCTGTGCTTTCAGCTCCTCATACTGAGTCTTGTACCTGCGACCGATTTTCTTGACCTGTGTTATAGTTTTCACTTTTTCCTGTATGTCAGCCACTTTAACATCCAGTTCTTTCTGCAAAGTGTCCTTTTCTGTTCTTATTTTAGTTACTTCATCCTTCAGGCTCTGAACAAGATTCTGGCTTGTAGTCAAGGATGCATTAGTCCTAAATGACAAGAGATCAGAGGGAGATGCAAATGTGATGCTTGAAAACATATATACCTTTCAAAATCACTTATTTATGCAACATTACAGGCATTCTATGTAGTGGATTATATTTTCTAAGATTTTGGAAGACAGAAGAGAATTTTTTCTACAATATATTACTTTGGAATAATTTCAGCAAATAGACAGCTTGCAAAACATCTCTCACTTCACCTTAACCGCTTGTTAGCAAGCCACAGAAAGAAGGTTTCACTGTTACATGGAGACACTTAAGAAATTACACTTCCATATATCGCTATAATTAGAGTATTTTGTTTTGCACAAAACCTTTTACAAATTGACTAATAGCACACCTGGCAACTTCTGCTTTAAGCCTGCCTGTTTCTTCACTCATCTGTTGGACACGCTTGGCATTTGCCTCCTTTTCGGAGAGCAGCTTACGATACTCTTCGAGATCGGTATCCTTCTGCTGGCTCAGTAAGTGCTGAAAGGGGGAGAAAACAGTGCTTCTGTAAGACAACTACCCAGTTATAGACAGATAATCTCTTTGAATTGGAGCCACTGCTTTAGTATTTTAATATGGAATAGTCAACTTTGAAGCTGTGTTAACAATGCTTTATAATTCAAGCATATTTCTTAGTTTTTTATTCTTCATAAGAAAATCTAGCACTTTTTAAAGTTATTTGACTGGTGGGGCTTTTTTTCCACACTATTTTCTTTGAAAGGAGGCATTCCCCCACCTGAGTACGGGCTTTCCAGCGTTTAACATCCTCTTCCAAGAGCTTTTTCTCTGCCTGCAGCATCCCACTCTTCTCACTGAGCTCAGCATTCGACTCTTGCAGGGGGAGGATGTCTGCCTCGAGCTTGCGTACCTGAGAAAGCACAGTAAGTGGTTACACTCTGCATCTCAGGAGACTGAAGGAATCCTTCAGGAAAGAGTAATGAAAGAGCTTCTTTCCCAACTCTCTGCCTTCCAGTGGCCAGACAGAGAAAGAGAAAACGACAAGGGCAACAGCAGGGCCAGATACTACAGAGAAAAAAATATTAGTATAACTTCTCAATCTTAGATGCTCACTCTGTACTTTGGTACAGGAGAGACTATTAATGTTAAAATCCAATGCACTGGATTCCATTAAAATAAGCAGTACCTCCCTTTTAAACGCTTAATAAAGCTGTGATCTGTTTTATATGCATTCTTCTGTAATTTCTAATTTAATTGTTGATAATATCCTTGTTCCTGGTATACTTCTGGCTAAAGATAAACACTGACTTTCAGGTTCATCTAAAAGGAACTGAACTTCAAGCTTTCCAATGTTGCAGATGGACTAATGTCTTTTAAAATTCGAAATGGAAAATCTCCTCATTAGTGTATGACTTCAATGAATAATTATAACATAAATCATGTATTAACTGTAATTAGCAATGGTACACTACATTTAACTCATACAATGAATATCCAAAAGATTTATGTGAAGCTCAGTGTTAACCTTTGCCTGTATCTGCTGCAGCTCTTGCTCCAGCCTCTCCTTCTCCTCCCTTAACATCTTGTTGGTTTCTATGAGTATGTTCATGGTCTCTGTTTTCTTCATTAATTCTTCATGCTGTGCAATGGTTTTTGCTGTTACCTGTGGGAAGATTCAACTCAGTCATTTGTTTTGCTTGCACATGCACATATACTCCCCCTGGACCTGGCATAACACCACCTTGGAAAGCTATCATGGCATTTATTATCTCACATGTACATTCAAAACAAGTAAATATCACTTAAGAAGCAGGATATGGGAAAAAGATAAATTATCTTTATTTTCCCTAATTATGAGATTTTGGAATTTCCACACTCTCACAAAACTCAGAATAAGATAGTCCCTTTGGTTATAAGCAATCCCAGTTAAAAAAACCCCAATTCTTTCAAAAATTCATTTTTGAGCACAGGCAGCCCCAGAACAGCCCTGTACTCATTGAAATCATAAGCACTAACCCCCAGCCATACCTGCACCTTCTCCCTCTCAGCACTGAGGCTGTCCTGCAGCTCCTGGAGCTCCCTCTCCAGGTGCTCCACTCTCTGGCGGTAGCGCAGGCTCTCCACCTGCGCCACCTCGAACCTTGTCTCCGCAATCTCCTTCTCCCGACGGATAAACCTGCAGGGAAGAGTTCAACACCACATCACACCAGGAAAACGTCCTCATGAAGTACAATCATGTCCCATCCACCAATACAGCACTTGAATTTTTAACATTATCATTCAAGTATAAAGTAATGCAGAACTACTTAAGTTCTAATCTAATTCATAGCCCCCAGGAGAAGGAAGCCAGAGCTAAGGTTACCTAAGAATTTCCAAGATTTGTTCCTGGGATTTGCCTTCCTCACTAAGAGAAACATTTGCTGCAGTTGGGATAGCTTCTTTCATGGAGGTCACCATTTTATTGCTCATGCTCTCCAGCTGCTCATGTAATAATCTATTTTGTTTTTCCAGATCCTCACAGCGGGACGCAAGTTTTGAAGCTTCATCCTACAACAAAATCATTCACTGACTGTGATTTCTGTGGTTGAATTTCTGTTAACTGAAAAAACCCACTGAAAAAACAAAGCCATCACACCTTGATCATTCTCTCTCTCTCTTCCCAGGAGGCTTTGGATTCCAAGAGCTCAGACTCTGCTTTCTGAGCAGCCTCCTCCAGCTGCTGCCTCACTGCTGCGTTCTTGGCAACTTGCTCTTTGATGGCCTGCAGTGCCTCCACATCAGCAGCATGAAGCATCAATTCTCGCTCATATTTGTTCTGAGCTTCAGAAGCCATCATTGCCTGCACAAAATTGGAACAAATAAACTCTGCTACCCTTATTTTCTATGTCTGACGTGTACAAAGAGACAAAATCAGTGACCACAAAGAAAGAAGAAAATCACTGCCCAAAACCTCTGCTATTGTTAAGCAGGAAACATGAAAAAACATGAAATCTACTACATTTGGGGTTGGATTAAATAACCGAAGTTTTTCAACATCCTTGACATCAATTAGTGCTGCTGGAATTCTCACCTGCAGAAAAGTAAATTCTCTTTAAAAAACAGTTGGTAACAAGACAGTCTTATCAGCTGCTGCAAATATCACATTGCCTCACAGTTGTAAAAGATGACAACTATCTTTTGGGTTAGAAAAATACTTCCCCTATTGTCTTGCTGAGAGCATTTTCAGCTCCCTCCTCACGTCATGGAGGCAGCAATTCATTAAAACCAGTTTATTACATTTCCAAACTAATCTTTTTACATAATGAAACAGACCTTAGAAACAGAAATTTATTGCATTCAATAAGAAGCCACTCCCAAATTAGAGGATGTGCTCTCCCAGCACTTTTCCTGCCTCCAGCAGTCCCTGAGTAACTGTTTAGTTTTGAGTTCAACTGAAAGCTAAATGAATCTTGCTGTCCGTGGATAAAATAGGCAAACACCACAAACATACTTGTTCCTGGCAGTCCCTCCTGGCCTGTTGTTCATTATTCAGAGCTGTGCTGGCTCTCTGAAGAGCTTCCTGAACTTCTGACTGCACAGCTGACAGACTCTTCTTTAGTTCTGAAAGCTGCAGTGACAGGGGAATAACAAAAACAAAGTAAAAACAAACCCAAACTAAGTGGCAAAGTATTTGGCAGAGTACTGAACACATTCATAATGGTGATTATTATATTATTTATAGATTAAAATTAGTACTAAAAGAGACAAATACTTTCTATAGTTTGACTTATATTAATATACAGAGCTCTGTCCCGGTAAAAACATAATTTTTTACTTTCAGAGCTGGACCTGCAGTAATTCTACCTACAGCCACTTTGTTTCCCTCTGAAAACTCTCACAAAGGCTGTTACTCATGTTTTTCTGCTCAAACTTCAGGCAGAGAGTGACATCTTTAAACACAAAACCACTCCACTGAAGTGCTGCCGTTAGTGTCCTCCTCATGTTTGGAAATCTCTCACAAATTCAGGTATGCTGTGTACAGTCTAAAACAGCTGGTTCAGGGCACTGTTATACCGTGAAACACAAGTGAAGCTGAGGAAGCTTTGTGAAAGCCCATTCCAGGGAACTCTGGGCGGGGGGGGGGAGGTGTCTGTGCATACTTGTTGCTCCATATTCTCCACAGCTTTACGCCTCTCCTCCTGCAGTTCTTGTTTTTCTTTTTCTGACTCCATCAACTTCTTTTCCAGCTGTGCCTGATATTCTGAAGACTCCTTCAGACGAGCTTCAACTGTTGTACGAACTTCCTCTGTCACCTTCATTAAAATGCAACACAAGATCCATTTTTTATCCCATTAAAATCATTATTCTGATACAAAACTGGAATTTTATTAACAATTTAAAGCCAGAATAGGTATTCTCAGCAGCTAATTTAGAACAACAACACTGAAAATGTGGAAAATCACAAAGAGCAATGAATTTTTGCTCTAATAAGAAATTAAAGTAAATTAAAGTAAGTAATTAACTGCTTACTTGTTTTTCCTTATTGAGGGATTCCTCCAGGCTAAGAACCATGGCCCTGTACTGCTCCACATTACTGGAACTAGTCTTGAGCCTCTCTCTCAGGTCACTGACTTGTTCCTCAGCTTGTCTCAGCCGACTTACAAGATCATCCACATCTTCATTTGTACTAGGCTGACCTGCAATATTAGAACACACTCATTAATTGAAGTTTAATTTAGTTTTAAAACCACTGTTCTCTTCAAAAGTGAAGTAATTTTAGGATAATAATTTGATAAAAACAATTACTTCCACAAAGCTTCCCTCACCAAAATAAGGGCTTACAATAAACATTGTTGACTATTTAAAAATATGTAACATTTAAGCTCCTTTAAATAAATTTAAAAGGAACCCTTTATGAAGTTTTGCTTTATTTTTCCCCTTTGTCAAAGACTGCTTGGATGTCATGCTGATTATCATTTGTGTGAAAATGTGATTACAGTAACAAAGAGGTTTATTATTTAGTGTACTGTTGTCCCATTTCTAATGATTATGGACTGTGAATTTTACCATTCTGCAGATAGCAATGCTTAGCATAAAGAGAAATTAACTGTAGAGGAAGATTTTACCTTTCCCTGGAGGCTTCTGTGAGGACTGGGATGTGAGCTGGGCCTCAGTGTTGTTCAGCTGCTGTTTCAGCATGGCACTTTCCTTCTGGGCGTTCTTCAGGAGCTCCTTTGTGTTGATGTGACGATTGGTCTCTGTCTCCAGCTGCCTCTTCAGGTCCAGGATATGAACCTACAAGCACAAGGTTCTTCAGTTTGCAATTATTCCCAAATAGAGGCCAATGTGTTTCTTCACGTCAGGTATGAAGAACACACTGCACTCTTGCTGAAGTACCTGGGGCTTTATTGTCCTCCAAACAAATGCAGCACATTTACACTCACCTCTTGATTTTTGGTAAGGGAATGTCTTTGTTCCACCTCACTTTCCAATTTCTTCTTCAGCTGAGATATCTCACGCTCCAGCTTTTCTATCTGATTATTGAGTCTCTGCTTTGTTTCTGTCTCAGACCTCTCCAGTATTCCCTGAGAAAAGAGCACAATGCACTTTGCTTACAACACACCTGAATAATTTTCTTCTGAATTACTGCATCATTCCTTATAAAGTTGTCACAACACTTTTCCCACCCAAAAAGTAATTAAATAATAGCTAGATAAAGAAAATTATGAAAAGTAGCACTTAGAATATTTGACTTGGTTTTGAAAGGTTTTATTAATAATGCTAATGTTATTGCATGAATAAATATTATTAGAAGAAAATGTATTATTCATGCAGTCTAATGCCATGAGTTAAGAAACTTCCAAAAGATCTACTAGAGAAACAGAATTCAGCCACATGATAAAATGTGCATCCTTAAATACATTCTAAGTGTCAATATATCTTAAAATAAATTATATGAATGTATAAATGTAAATATAACATAACAACAACTACCAAGGCAGGCACGGTAAATTTTGCTATCATAAAAATCAACATTACTAGTATTTTCCTCCTTTCATTTTGTATCATGTGTTTTGTTTCCATTTGATTGTGAAAATCCTTCTCATCAACTCAAGAATTCTCAAGACTTTGCCCAGGTAAATAACAGAGTATCATAATGAAGGACAGGAATCCCAAACTTGCTGAAACAAGTTGCTGAAGTATTTCACGTTGTTATTTGTAACTACATAAAAATCCACATTTCATTTTCAAGGTTATTTATTGAAAACCTTAACAGACAGACCCAACCTTAGCATAAGAATAGCACTACATACTTGAATTGTTCTTAAATTGGTGAGCAGCAAGTTCTGTCCTCTTTGTTCAACCAGCAGAGAGTCACGTTGCTGCGTCAGCCGCACATCTGACATCTTCAGGATATCCTTTTCTTTTTTCAAATTTTCTGCTCTCACCTTTAAGACAGAAAATAATTAGAACTTTGTTGCCAGTCCCAAATCCATCAATTAAGTTCAGTATTATTTTAAAATCCATGCGAATTAATCCAAGAACAGGAAGAACAGAACTACTTGACATTCTGCTTTCCCTGAAAACTGAAACACCTTGGAATGTTCTTACATCTCCACTCTTCACTTGAGACATTTCAGGATAATCACAGGGAAAACTCTAGTGCTACCTCAAATATCCCACAGTGCCACACACTGTTACTGACCTCTGCCACTGCCAGTTTTTCATTAGCTCCCCTCAGGTCCTGAGTCATGGTGTTAATGATCTGCTCCTGCTTCTGAGTGGTTGCTGTGAGCTTCTGGGTTCTCTCATGCAGGGAGGTGATTTCCCGGCGATAGCCTTCCACATTATCCTGCAGCATCTCGTACCTTCCAGGAATGCAGCAAAGCAAGTCTGTCACACTGCACTGTCCAACTCAACAGGGGCATGCAAACAACTGCGTATTTCATGGTTTTATGCTTCAGTTGGCACATATGTGCCTCACTCAACTACAGCTTCTGTTCTTGATCCCACCGCCACTATTTCCTTCATGTTCTTACACAAAATAGAGAGTATCAATGTTTAACTGAGAAAACAGTATCACGTAAGCCAATGATATTATGTAGCTGAATTACCGTTTGGAGGCAAATTCCAGCTGCGTGGATATCTTGGCATTTTGTGACCTCAGGTCTGTAACCTGCTCCTGAAGTTTTTCATTCTGTTCATTTAGGAGCTTGTCGTTCTCTGCCTTTTCTTTTTTATAGTTCTCAAAAACTTCCTGTAACTATAGCAAAGAACAGACATAAAAACAGACCAAAAGCAGATAAAAAGAAACAGTGACAGCTTTGTGCAGTGTCTGCTGAAAAATATACCTGCTTAAGAGCAGCCTTGGCCTCCACAGTCTCCACGGACTCACTCATGGACACTGGAGCAGGAGTTGCCACGGACTGAGGTAAACTTGGGCGCTTTGGAGTAGATGTAAGACAGATCTCCTCTGGTAACATACCTGAAGCTAAAAAAGGTAAAGGGCATTTTAAAGCAACACTTCTGCTTGCCACAGCAGATCATACAGCCCCGCAGCCTGGGTACCTTGCAGAGGAATGATGGCCCCTGTGGTCTGGGTGAGCAGGATGCGGAACATGTCCCGCTGGCGGATGATGGACTCAACGAGCTGCAGCTGGTGCTGCCGTGACTCCCGCAACTGCTGCAGCTCACTGACAGCCTCATCCAGCTGGCTCTGCAGCTCAGAGATCCTGAAACAACATAGACCTTCAGCAACATTACAGAGAGGCACGTACAGGTGCTCTGGGCCCCTTGCTTCTACAAGGATAGTGATGGGCTGGAGCCTGTTCAGGAAAGGGAATGGAGATGGGGAAGGGACTGGAGCCCCAGGAGCAGCTGAGGAAGCTGGGAAAGGGGCTCAGCCTGGAGAAAAGGAGGATCACAACTCCTTTTCTGCTCTGCACACCTCCCAGACAAGAGGAGGCAGCCAGTAGTATTGGGCTCTGCTCCCCAGAAACAAGGGACAGAAGGAGACAAAATGGCTTCAAGCTGTGTCAGCAGAGGTTCCAGTTAGATATCAGGCAGACTTTTTTCACAGAAGGGGCTGTTAAGCCTTAGAAGGGGCTGCCCAGGGAGGGGTGGAGTCCCCATCCCTGGAAGTGTCCAAGGAAGGCCTGGACGTGGCACTCAGTGCTCCGGGCTGGTCACAACTGGGGCATAGCTTGGACTCAGTCATGGACATCTGTCCCAAACTTAATGATTCTGTGAAAGTATGACAGAATTCTGCAAAGTTCTAGGAGACAGGCCTTTGGGCTGCCATTTGCAGATGAAAAAGAAAGCAGGCCTCTTTCCTGAACAGCAGAATTCTATTCATGTGAGTAACTTCAAAAATGTCAGTACGTGAGCAGGCTAAGAACCTTTCACACGATCCATTAGCTGTGGCTTTTACAGTAGTGACTTAGATATGCACATATGCAGTTTTTTGTTCAGGTAATAGGAAAGAAAATGCATATTTTTGATGGACAGCTCTGCTGTGTGAACAGCATAACACTGACAATTATTTTTAATTAAGGTTTTGACGACATGACCTATTATAAAACCATTTTAATATAAACCTGAAGGTCCTATAGCTTGACAGGAACTTGCTTTTATGAGTTACATAGCTACTCCACACAATTAGTAACCATCAGAAGCAAGAAACTGAAAACAGCTTGAATGAATCCCTGTTACTACTTAGGAGGAAGTTAATGAAAAGGAAGAGGTGACCTACTTAGATGATGTTGTTTCTTGCTCTTCTTTTTCTCTTGCCTCCCCTAGGTCCCGAAGAGCCACCAAGAGACGCTGATTCTGCTGCTGAAGCTCTTGGATATTTCTATAGGAGACCAGGTGTTGAGTGATCACTTCAGAAGAGCTGCTGATGTCAGCAGAGCTCACTGCTTCATCACGGATCACGTGGTTGCCTCGGGCTTCTTCCAATTCCATTAACAGCACACAGATCTGAAAGAGAACAGTTCTCGTGTAAGGCCTACACAGACTCTAAAGTTTGCTCTGAAAAACAACATATAAGAAAAAGGATTTTGAAATTAAGGCGTTTTCCCTACAATGTGTAGACAATTATAATCAGTAAATCCTTGTAAGATAATTATATGACAGAAAAACCAGCTTGACAAAAGGCAATAAATCAGAAGCACATAAACTGTTCAGTTCTGTGAACAGATCACAGGCCAGTCCAATTTAACAAAGAAATTATACAGATGAGTTTTCCATGTCACGGGTAATAACAATATTATCCTAAAGGAGCATCACTTCTATCCAGCTAAACTTATTCCAGTTTTGAAAGCAGAAGTACCATGCTGTCCTGAAAAGAAGCTTTAATGTCACCAAGGTAGACTGCGGCTGAACAACTTCCAAGTAAACATCAGAAATGCAGCAGCACATGAACACACCAACTGCAAACAGCCCATTTAACCACATCACTGTTTCTTCTACCTGCTGGGAGAGATCCTTCACTCGCACTTCCAGTCTCTGGCTCTCCCTTTCAAAGAAGGAGGCATGTTTGTTGGCTTGGTCGGTGCTGTCCTGCAGGCGATGGATCTCCTGCAAGCACAACCAATAGGAGCAAATATGACACCTCAACTGGACACATTCCTTTCCAGAGAGATAACAGCATGTGCAGACACACCTGGGGAACCAAACTGCTCCATAAAGTTATACTCCCAAGGTTAAATGCCAGCTGTTCTTAAGCAAAAGCCACGCTCTTTTGTGCTGTATTGGGGTATACTTTAAAACCAGCAAGAAGGGAGCACTGAAGACCAATTTTATGCCAAATAAACACTAAACTTTTTTTTACAGTGAACCCACTCTCTCAGAAAATCAGAGACTGTAAATCACCACTATAAAAAACTATGAAATATGTTGGTTCTGCAAAAGACTTTGTATAGTTCCAGAAATCGCAAGTCAGAAAGTCCAATACATTCTTTCCCATAATTAAAGCTGACTGAACACTTACAACAGCAATTAGGTTTTAAGATTTGAAAATTACTTTTCCAAAATTATACATGCTCTTTTATTTTATACTGACCTTCATAGCTTGTTCAAGCTTTGCAGACAGACTTGCAACAGCTTTTTGGGATCGCTCAAATTCTTCACGCTGCCGTTTTAAGATTGGGGCTTTGGCTTCTACTTCCTGCACTATTTCATCCAAATATTTATTGATTCTTTTATTCTCCAGCTTTTCCATATGCAACTGATCCTGAGTTTCTACATAGGCATTGTACAGCTGCAACAAAAGGTTTGGTTTGTTTTTCACATGTGTGTACAGATCTCTTAAACAAGAACCGCTGGTAATGATACAAATCATACCTTAAAGCACTGCAGTTTTATACAACTCTGAACTAATTAATTCAGAAAAACAAGTTGGACTTTAAAAATATGGTTTTAGGACTCATACCACAGCAAAGAAGTTACACATATTAATTTTAAAATGGCAAACTTTATAGTGCAACTGTCTGTAATATAAGAATTCTATGTAAAAGGCACAAGTTTTAAGCAAGTTTAAGACAACAGAAATATCAAAACCAGTAACACAGCATAAAGGAATTTAATGGCTGGACAAAACAATCAGTAACAAGCAATGACAATACAAGTTACATAAACACAAGTGTAAAACCCCCTAGAATCTGTATGAATTATTGCTATGCTAATTTTTTTAAGTACAGGTCAAAAGTACAGATTAAAAAATTATGTAGAGAATGCAAGAAAGGGCTGCTCTTGCCAAAAATGCATATAAGAAGGTAAATTTACAAAACCCACCTATTTATGAATTTGATTTTACTAAAGACAAACTGTAAGGCATGTTGAAAAGAATCCCAGTAATTCAGCAACAGAAGTCTGCCTCAAGCAAGATTTCCTTGTCTTCATCAGGCATAACCCCAAACCTATAAGAGTACCCCAAGCCTGAACCTTTCCATTCTCAGAGTGTCACTGATGACATCCAAGGGCTTTGCTGCAGAAGTTGTGCTCACTCACCTCAGTTAACTTCATGCCAGGCTTGACTACTTTGGCCACTGCTGCAGCAGTGGGAGACATGGCTGCCAGTTCCTCCTCGGAGAGGATGGCTCCTGAAGACACAACCCCAAAATTACCATTCAAAAGCTGCAACAGTCCCCACCAGAAAGACTCTTAAGTATCATATCTGACTGGCTTTATTTGAATTGCTGAAAAGCTGTTGCTACTAGGACTCCTAAAATTTAAATCATTTCAGAACATGAGCAGTTGAAATAGCTGGAGCAAGGCTTAACCTCAGTTTTCTATCACACTGCCAGAGGTTTGGAGTAGTAGGGAACTTATTTTCATTAAATTAACTCAGGGGTAGAGAAAATGTCCTCCACACCTCTGTTCCCTCCTGCTCTTTATCCTTTAGAAACTATGGATATGTAGCAAACAACAAAAAACACAGAGTTAAAATAGTGAATACTGAGCAAGATTTAACGTTAAACAGAAATTTAAGGACAGAGGTCTGTCCTCTGCTGCCTTTTTTTTAAAGAGGAAAATAAGAATAGCTTATCATCTCCATTTCTCTCTGCAGAAAACCACTAAAAAGCATGAAGATACAGCCTTGAAGAAAAGTTCCCTCTCCATTTTCTTTGAAAAGATAACAGATTAACAAAAGAACTTCAAAAAACATTATGACAGAAATGTACTTTCTGCTGAGGGGAGCATATTTATGTACATATATAAGCATTTGTACACATATGAAAAAGCTTCTAAAATGAATTACTAGAAATTACCAAAGGTGACAATCAATTAATGCAGCTGGTTCTTACAGAAATTCAGCACAAATGCCTTGAAAGATGAAAAAAGCTCAAGAGTTTCTGTATTTCAGGTGCCAGTTTATCCCACCTTTCCGCTTTGTAGCTGACAGTAAATCATTGGCATTCTCCAGCTCCTTCTCCAGCTTACTGATCTTCTCTCTAAGCTCCTTTTCCATGATAGCTTTTGACTCTTCCACCTCAGCCAAATGCTCCTGGGCTGCTTTATTAGCTAAAATTAAATCAGACAAGCAGGTTGTGTGTTGCAATTGGTTTTATTTTAAAAGTATAAAGATTTACCTGTGTACCTTAAATTTTAATTTACATGATCTGCAGAAGTTCATGCTGATAAGAAAACTCAGCAGTGTGAGAAAACCATGAACCTCTGCCTATCACCTGTGCTAAGAAAAGGGCAAAAATATGAAATATTCTTAGCACAGAAAAGGAATCTAAACTAACCAGCTAAAGTGAAGACATATCTTGCAAAATTAGACCTCAAAATCCATAGTAAAATTCCAAGTGTTTTTGAAAATAGCTCCCCAACCTTCAGTAACTTGAACTAGTCAGGTACAGTTTTTGTTACAAAGGGACTGATATTTCTATCACCCCAAAAGCCCAATGAAATTCCTTTCAGGAATACAAAGCCACCATTTTTCAGAGCACCAAGGTACTCCAAAGAGCCCAACTGCTGCTCTCCTCCCTTTGCCAGCTTACCTTCACCTGCTTCCTTCAAGAGCTTGTGCAGCTCTTCCACTGCTCCTGTCAGCTCATTGCTCTTTGCCTCTGAGTCATCAGCAGCACTCTGAAGAAAGTATTTTATCTCACCTTTAGTACACAGCAACAGCAATTCCAGATTTACAAGGACGTTTAAACTGACCACAAATTCTGAAAACAGATTTCTGAGTAAAATGCTGAAAGATTCACCTAAGCTGGTCAATCCTTTCCACATGGATTAAGTCTCACTTTGATGCAAACTGCCTATCTGAGAGTAAGAAGCATCACACAATGATTTGATGTAACAATTCCCAACACAATGTATGGCATTTAGCTGTTTACAGCTGCTGCTGGCTCTTTCCTTCTTTTCACTAAGGAAAACTGAGAATTTTCAATACTCTATTTCAAACAGTATTTTTAGGGACTCTTATATAACAGTTCATATCTCTTTGCCTCCAGCTTGAAGTCTCCCAAGTGCAAAACCGTACAATGTTTACTGGGGTACACGTGCAAGAAAGCTCACAGAGTTCAGTAACCTGTGCACTACAATGTGCAAACCAAAGAGCAAGCCGTTGTACACTTCAGCTGACTTAAGTCAGAAGGTTACAGGGAATTTTTCACTCTTTGAGTCAACAGAACATATACTACTTGTTTAGATGGTGTCTTTGACACAGTACTGGACATCCAGCTGGATCCTAACCAACACCTGCTGTGTTCAGAAATGTACTTCTAACACAGAAAGATCTCTTCCACCGTCATACTTTCCACATAAATGTCTACCTTCCAATAGGTCCTAAGACACAACCACATTTTTACAACATGAAGCCTCAAAATAGTTGGCATAAAAATATTATTTTAACACCAGTTTTGCTTACTCTACAAGATAATCCAAATTATGTCAGTCTAAATGATGACTAAGACAGCAGCAAACAAAACAATGTTTTGGATGTTTCACAAAGCCCTACAAGAGAAGTTAGCCTTCCCACATCCATATTTTGTGCGGGAAAAAACCTCCAAATTAGCCTGCATTACATAAGATTTGGCCCCTAGTACAGTTAAAACAGAATTAACAAACTCACCTTATACAAGTTGGATAATTTCATGTGGGCATTCAGTTCATTGTGGAATCTTTCCTCCATGCTTGCCTGCTGCTCTTTTGCCTGGCAAATGAAAGAGGAGACAGGGTAGGGGAGCATTCCACTACTTCTATTTCACTCATTTTATTGTTTGATTTGTAAAAGCAACTGTAATGCTGTTTCATAAATTTTAAGCTGTCTCACCTCCTTCAGTTTATTCAGAAGTTCTTCCACATGCTTCTGAAGGTTTTCATTTGACTGTTTCAAGCTGTTCACCTGTTCCTCCATTCTGGAAACCTATTCAGAGAAGAATTAAGAACACAATATAAAATGTTTAGTTCCTAGTCCAGTTTATTTTGGAAAATACTTATCTCATTGTTTTTGACTTAAGAATAGAAACAAACCCAAAAGTTGCTGAAAGAGCATAAAGGATTACTCAAATATAGTGATTAAAGTATTTGGCTTTGTTTAATACAGTTAATCACGTGGTATAATTTCTAAGAAATAACAACTTAGTAATTACATTACCTCCTCCTTTTTGTTCTCCAGACTACATTTGAGCTCCAGGATTTCATTGCCTTTCTCCCTAGCAGTATGGAGCAGTTCATCTGTTTTGCCTTTCAGCTCTGCATTCAGCCATGCATTCTGGTTCTGCAGCAGCTCTTTTTCTTGCTCCAGCCTTTTCTCTCGGTACTGAAAAGAGAATTGTTCAGTGTGATTGCAGTGGTTCCACAGAAAATAAAGCAGCCAATTAAACTACTCTGATTAGAGTGTGAGTAGCAAAAATATACTGTAATTTGGTAAATACAGTCAGTGTTTCCTTATTACACTGGTAGTAAGTTACAACTATCACACAACGAGAAATTCCTGCCATTTGCATTAGTTTACTTTAGCTGGGAACATAAACTAGATTAGTAGACTTTTAGAGAAAATTAATCATAATATTGAGGTTTTTGTCCTTTCCTTCTCTCTTTATGGATTTTATTCTGCCCATGTTGTAATGGTACAGGTTCACAGCTCAGTATTTTTCTCCTTTCTACCTCCCTTCATTGACCTGGAGTCCTTTCTAGCAGGAAGGAACATGCACCACTGCCACTAAGGAGGCCTGGACATGCTTGCCCAGCCTGATACCCCTTGTATTCTAGGAATACAGATCTCACTTCCAGTCACAGCCACCAATTTTATAATAAAAGAATTTCCTACAAATAACAGGTGCTCACTTGACCTGCTTTCTAAGGAATCATAACAAAATGGTGACCACACACAAACAATGCAGAACACATACTGTGCTTATAAAGCCCTGCTCACCTTCATGGAAACATCTGATGTCTGAAGCTCATCCAACTTCAGCTGAAGTTTTGCCTTTTCTGTGTTTGCCTCTGAGAGCTTCTCATTTAAGCGTTTAACATCCTCTGGAGGGGGGAAAGGGTGTTAGAAAAATCGGTTGTGCAACAGCTTTAATTACTAAATTGTCAAGAATGACAACAGGCAAGATACTTTGTATGTAATTGTATGTTGGGCACCAAGATACTGAATAAGGCACACTTTTAAATCAAGAAAAACAAGAACCAAACTGCTGCTTTTCTGCAATTACTGCATTATTTCCTGCCTTCTTTCCTCTAAACATTGTTTCCTGCTAATTCAGTATTTGGTGCTGCAGGTACAATCTGCATATTCCATTCAATTCAGTTGTTCAAGCAGGTTTATTTGGTATTTATTGACTGTGTTCCTGGCTGTACCATTTAAATGTTCAACTTCCTGAGATCGCCTTTCAGTTGTTCGGACCAAGTCTCTCTTCTCAGCTTCCAGTTCTTCCTTCTCTCGACTTAACTGGCTCTGAAAAAGATTGCAGAAGGGCAACAAAGAAATCTGATCAGCTCTCTGGAACAGTTTATAGACACTACTTACACTTGGAACCTCAGCAGCGAGCTAAACCTCAGTTACCCCAGCAAACTGAACACTGGAATAAGAGGCTTAGAGTGGGCAGACAAATCACAATGGAGCTGTTGAAAACTGCATTTCAATTTAACACTCTTGAAAAGACAGCTGTGATAGTCAAGACTTTACTGAAACAGTTTTATCTGGTTAAATAAAAGGGGTAACAGAGTAAACAAGGAATGAACATATGCGTCAATATAAAAATCAAAACAAAGTCAATAATCCTGGATCATTTACAGGCTACACTGTCTCTGCCCTCAAGGTATCCCTATGAAGCGCCTCAATCAGGGCCAAGTAAGCTCCTCTGGGGAAACAATCAGATCCATCTTTCCATCTTTTGTGGGGAAAAAAAAAAAATCAATCTAATAAACTTGTTTTAGCTTTCTGCTCCAAAATTACTGTTCTGCTGGATCAGTCAGCTTGTGACTCATCCTGCAATCCAGTGACTTTTGGTCATAACGCAAGGAAAACCATGCTAAAATGGAAAGGGTGGGGGAAAACAGAATTTTTATATTTTGTCTGAATTTTGGGGGTTTGCTTTAAAGCCACTTCACAACAGGTTTCAGCTGGAATGGAACCATCCATCCAAACTGAAACAAAGCACCTGCTCACATGTCATTTAGTTTGCTAAAACACCACCTTTTACTTTAAGAGTTCCTGCAATCTTCCTGCACACATGCCCCGTGGACATGTAAATATCTCCATGAGCTATACTGGAACTGATCCTGATACCCTCCATGGGGAACTGAGTTCATTCTTTGTTGCAAGCGGCCAGGGCAGCCACACTGCTGACCACGGCTTGGCAGTACCTGAATGGCCGCGTTCTGGTCCTGGGCAGCCTCGAGCTCCTTGTTCTTGTCATTGAGCACCTGCAGCTGCTCATCTGGGGGGGGAAGGAACAGCAGTAAGGGATCTCCACTAGAATGTGACAGAACTCACTCCCCAAATGCAACAGTCAAAATTTCCCTGACAAACATTTTTAACAAAAGAGAAAAGAATTCCAGACCTCACTCTGGATGGACCAGGGGTACTGAGGCAGACTAAGGCAATCCTTAGAGCAGAAGCACCTTTTGTGAGGATCAGTACATAGCCCACTGTACTGTTACTACACAGTAAGGGGCTTTTGTTCCATGAGAACATAAGATTCCATTAAAAAAGGCCAACCTGAACCAACCACCAAAACACACCTCTACAAATGCAGCTGAGGGAGAGATTTTCAGCTCCTGTGTAAAACCTGAAGCAGTTCACACAGGACTGAACTGAAAGGTGAATATCCTGCCCATCACTTAAGGATGTTACAGAGTTACACTTACGAAGCTTTTTAAGCTCCTCCCGCAGCGTTTGACATTCCTGAGTCTCGTTTACAAGTCTTTCCTGACTCTGAGCCAGTCGCTTTTCCACTTCAAAGTACTGTTGTTCTGCAAAGTAACAGAGGCATCTCAGTTTCATTTAATAAACATTTTTTTCTTTCTCACCTTTACCAAGGATCATTTTAAAGAAAATATCTAAAAATAGACTGTAATAGGATTTGAAGGAAGAAATAAAAAAACATTTTTGAAGGCAAAAACCTGTATTTCCACATCGAATGAATGTGGTTTAAAACACTTTGCTAGCATAACAAGAAGTATATTTCCAGAAACTAGCCTGGTCTAGTGGAAGGAGTCCCTGCCAATGGCAGGGGTTGGAATGAGATGAGCTTTAAGGTCCCGTCCAACCCAAATCATTCCATGATTCTGTGAAGTGACCCATCAAGTAAGAGCCTGATTAGTCTGAATAGTTCTTTAACATTTTTGATGTAACCAGAGACATTGTATCAGCCCAATTATGCAGCATCAGCTCATCAGCTTAAAATGTCTTTTACCTCTGAAGTATTCCTATACAGATGCAATAAAATCCACATAACCCCAGGTACCAAGGGATTTGATATGGGGAAACTTTTAATGAAGACTTCTTAAAATTAATTTCTGGTACCTATTCCCTTAGGAAAAAAATTAGATGTGAATTTTGGTGATCTGAAACAGTAAATGTGTCATGAAGCTTCAGTGTAAAATAGAGCAGAACTAATCCTACTCTTGGGCAGGATGGGCTTCTAAGGAAGTACTGAGGGATGGGTCATCTTTTTCTTCCTCTCACACTTTACAAGTTCAAATAAAGCTGCCTTTCCTGGCACACATGAGATGAATGGACCTAGAAAAGAGCAACTTGCTAAAATTTGTGGGTTACCTTAATTTACATCAGACTTTAATAATGCATTTACCAAGATTTCTACCATGAAAGAGACTGAAAAGCTGAAAAGTAGAAGTAAAATTTACATCAGTAGTGTGTTATATTCCCAACCAATTAGCTCATATTCACAATCCCATATTCTTGTCTCCTGTTCTCTGCTGTTATTACTGTTCTGTAATCAACTCATCACCAAATCAATACAAAAATATCGATTGCATAATTTTACAGAATGGAATTTCAGAGTAAAGAATAACTAGAACTGTTTGAGAGCTGGGTAAACAAAGCTGTATTTCTCCTCCAAACGAGGACCAAAGCAAACTGAGGTACAGAACTGTTTAGGTTGGAAGAGACACCTAAGATCAGAGTCCAACCATTGCCCAGCGTTGCCAAGGCCACCACTGACCAATGTCCCCAAAGGCCACATCTACACGGCTTTAAAATCCCTCCAGGACTGGGGACTCCACTCCTGCCCTGGGCGGTTGTGTCAGGGCCTGACAACCCATTCAGTAAAGGATTTTTTCCCAATATCGGACCTGGACCTTCTCTAATGCAAATTGAGGCCGTTTCCTCTCCTCCTGTTCCCTGAGAGCAGAGCTCGACCCCCGCCCCCCCCCCCCCCCGGCTGTCCCCTCCAGTCAGGGAGCTGTCCCGAGCCAGAAAGTCCCCCCACAGCCTCATTTTCTCCAGCCTGAGCGCCACCCATCTCCCTCAGCCGCTCCTCATCAGACCTCTGCGTATCAACATTAGTTAAAAACCTAACAAAAAGCTGCTCTTTATGCCCACTTCGAACGCACTTTTAACCCTGATCATCACTTAGCAAGAGAAAAAAAAAAAAGGCAACAACAGCAACAGAAAGGACTCCAGGAACCGAAGAGAGAGACAAACAACAATCAAATGCCACCGTAGGCCCCTTCCCAGCCCCCTCCCAGCCCCCTCCCGGCCTCACAGCACCCCCTCCAGAGCCTCTGGAAGACAGCACCGCGCTCCGTGCTCTACCCGCACTGCCTCTCCTGAGCACAGGAACCGCGGCCGCTCCGCGGGCCCGCCGTCCGCACTCACCGCTGTCCACCTTGAAGCGCTCATGGCGGGCTCGCAGCCCGTCAATCTCGCCCTGCTGGTCGCCCAGGAAGCGCTCCAGCTTGCCC